>NWSH02000150.1:8993979-9009386 GCA_002382865.2 Heliothis virescens
TGCTACTAAGATTTCTAATAGCGTAACTAAATTAAAACAGCTTTAACTGTTCACTTGTAGGATTTAATTTTTTGGATTTTGTAGCCCTTATGCCTATTGTTATAAAGTTCAGTTTCGTATATCAAGTAGCAGTAGCAGCTGCATTTAAAGTTTGTGAGTTAGATATAAAATAAGGAAACAGATGTGTAGATAATAATGCTATATGAACCTCCTCATTTCCTGATTTCCAAATCGTGGAAAACGTTTTTAGGGTTCCTTATGGTTTATGGTTATAGGTACAATATGAAAATATAAAAGACTTCTTTGCTACATTTAACTGTGTATGTATTTTTTATATATTTACATAGTTATTGTTAACATCGTTGTTAAAATAATTTTCCATCGAATTCGAAAATTCAAAAAAACCTACTTCATTTGTTCAAAAGTAGGTTCACTAACCACGATTCGAGAATTTATGAAAATTAGTTTTTCAATAAAAATGTTCTTTGCACATAAAATTCTGTTTCTTTTAGAAGAATATTACTTCATAAAAGTTCTTAAAGAGTTGCTTAAAAGAATTGAAACATTTCATTTCCATTGCAATCCCACAGTTCTGTCCTTGAGTTTATTTCACTGCTGAATTTTTTTAGTTATACTTGAGGAATAATATACGGAACCATTATTAGAATTGTGTGCAAACTTGCCAAATATTAACGTCTAATATAGTAGGAGATGTGGTCACTGGTTATTTAGGTTAAAATATTCATACGATTATTAACTTACTGTTTGAAGGATTCGCTGTTAGTTATTCACGTTTCTGTTACGTACCTGAAACAAAAGGGTAAATCATTATTAAGTTTTTAATTTTTTATAATCAGGGGGCACGGCAGTGCCCCACCAAGTCAAGCAGAAAAAAGCGGCACGGCCGTACCATACTTTTCTCGAAGCAATTCAGGCCATTTTCGACTCCCTATAATTTCGTTGTGGATAAAACTAGAAGCCTGAATTTTCAGCAACTAATCAGGCATTGTATAAATACGGTGTATTTAAAATTTCAGACAATTTGAACCAGTAGTTTAAGAATGACAACTTGGTAAAGTTTCTGAATTTTGTCACTCACTGACTGACTCACCGATCATCAAAAGTATAAGGCACTTCTAGCAAACATAAAGCTTCAAATTTTGAATATATATAGAGTTCAGGTCCTTATTATGGGAAAATTCAAAAATTTGTAATTTCGGTCCAGTTTTCTAAATACACTAACTGCATGAATAACTTTGTAATCCTATATAAATGTATAGGATTACAAGGTTACATTTGCAGTTAATGAATTATTACTGTACAATAGAAAATAATAGGTGTAGATAGATACCTACTATATGAGGCATAACGGGAGGGGGTATAGAGTGGGTAAGGGTGTGTTTAGTCCATGAAACTGAACAACATACCATTGAATTATGAAAAAAAAGTCTTTCCATACATTACAAATTCTACTTATTCCAAGTGAAAAGTTGTTCAGTTTCCTGGCTGAACACACCCTTTACGTGTCTCTTGTATTATGTAAAGATAAACTCTACAAAAAGAAGTGAGATGCCATCAAAAACATCCTGTAAAAAACCCAAGTCTCGCAGGCCGCAGCTCAGTTCTTCTATCGTAAAAAGTTGTGAGATCCATGTAATACCAAGTCAGTTAATCTTTTTAGTCTGTACTTAAAAAGACTTCTGTCTTAAGTTATTACATAATTATTATCATGCCAATATTAAAAATATGTTACGTTTTTTAACAAATAGATTGGACTTGGCCATCGCATGAAAACACAATGAATATTACAATTATATTAGATTCTTTAGTCTATTGCGCCTCACGCAATTGAAATTCTCGAAACCAATTCATAAATCGGTACTCTTGTTCGCCATTGAAGTTCAGGAGCATTAACTTCTTTAAGATACTCACCTCAATCATTATATCCGGAAGGACTCTGTGTGAGGGAATTAGGTTGCTGGCCCGTCGTGCTGTATAGTGTGATACATACTAATAACCAAATCATGCGATGGCCAAGTCGATCTATTTGTTTAAAACGTAACATACTTTTAATATTGGCATGATAATAACTTATGTAATAACTTAAGACAGAAGGTCCTTTAAGTACAGACTAAAAAGATTAACTGACTTGGTATTACATGGATCTCACAACTTTTTACGATAGAGAGACTGAGCTGCGGCCTGCGAGACTTGGGTTTTTTACAGGATGTTTTTGATGGCATTGATCTTTCCTATGGGACTGAGTGTAGTTTCCATTGGCAATTCCACATGGTGTATCTGTTGGAAATTATTTCTCGTACCCTTAAAGTAGCCTTTGGCAACCCTCAATAAATCCATCTAAAAGTGAAAGACATTTTTAAATTGGACTAATAATTCCTAAGATAAGACCGTCCAAACAAACTTCCTAAAAAAGCTCTTTGGCTTTACAATATCTTACTTATAGACCTAAACATAGGCAATTTCAAATCCAAGTGCAGCAAATTATAATCCTAGGTTACGGACAAAACCTCAGCGTTACAATATGGCAACAACACATAGGCTACTTCTAACCCAAGTACAGAGGACAGCACATCAAGTTACCACAATCTGTCAAATTTCTGCAATAGATTTTCAACCTTATCACAATGGAGGTAGGTTAATGTTTTATTGGTAAAATCTGTCAGATTCGGGTACCGTGACCTGCTGTTGTCTGTACAAACAAATGTTTCCTCTTTACATTAGTATAGAAGAATAGATCTAAACAAGACACCGGCAACTTCTAACCCAAGTACGTTACATAGATCCCTCGGGACGCAAGCAAAGCAACAAGGCTTATATTCATCAAAATATCCTGCATTCCTTACCCCAATTAAGCATCATGAAGCAATAGAATCAGCCTGACATGCACCGCCATTGAATTATGAAACACAGTCTACGAATGTTCTTATAGAAAGCAACGGTTACCATTCTATGCTAATTGCTAATTGTAAATATGTCAACTGACTTATTAGTCGTATATTTGTCTTGTTGCCACCTGAAGTCGGCTTGAATGGGTAACGTTGAGCTGTAATGAGGGATTTTGGGTTTGTTTACTAAGTTTATGTGGTTGATGAAAATGAGGGTCGTCATGCGTGTTTATCGATAGAAGCACAATGTTTTGTCCAGTTTGACATTACATACGAGTCTATTAATAAAAGGAACCTTTAATGTTTCTTTTTTTTAATAGCCTTTTTATCGTCCCACTGCTGGGCACAGGCCACCTCTCATACGGAGAAGGATTGAGCATTAAATAAAGGTATAAATAAATTAATCATACTCTAAAATAAGTCAGTATCTATCTAAAATCAATATCAATCGAAAATTGGTTTTGATATAAACAAAGCTACTTGCGATCTTTTAATAAACTTAAGCCTGAGTACACCGCACAAGCGTTCGTTTTTTTTTTCAAACAACTGTTGTTCTAAGAAAAGCTTTGGACTGTCTAAGTCAATAAAAAATATTCAAGTGTGTCAAAAACTTTAAGATAATATACATCTCATACTTTTAATGTAAAGAACACAAAACTATTTAGCTACAAATCTCCCTTTTTTATAAAAGTTTAGACAGAATAATAATCCAAGTTCATCTCCCATTCACAGACTATTTACTTATTCCAAAAAAATCAAAATTACACATACCTCAAAAGGTAGACGACCTCTATGCAGACTATAATCACCAAGTTCCGGGTTAAACAAATATAGCCGTGTAAAACAAAACGTGTAAAACCAATCTTAGTAACTAGTTTACACAAAACACCATGTAAGAGCCATGACATGTAAATTCGCTGTAACTAATCCAAGGTTGTATGCGCATGCGATGCTAAGCTTATGTGAATGTGTGTAGGTTTACCTCAGACTAGCGATTTATTGTGGCTTCACTTGAGTTTGCATGGCTTGTTTTTTTCTCTAATTAAGCCTTAGGGTTAGAAATAGGCGAACTATACGTTTGTGCTTATCTACGCTAATATTGTAATGCTGAAAACTTTGTATGTTTTATGAATGCGCTAATACTAGGAATTGAAAAAAATCCGATTGAAATAAAACAGTAATACATAGTTTTTGATTGGTAGCTCATTTTTCAAGGAAAGCTAACTACTTTTTATCCGGGTGTGCAAAGTAGTTTCCACTGGACGTAGATGCATCCGCTGAAGGAAGCTAGACGGATAAGCCTATCCCTACATAAAAATTAATATATCAAGCCTGATTAACTCATTAAACTAACGAAATTCGTAACGCCTTTTAAAATTTTGGATAGAAACATATCTAACTAACCAAAAGAACACAAAAATCGGTTCAGCCATTCTCGAATTATGAATAGTATAGTTCCTAGTCAGTCATAATCACTTCCATAAAGATAATATAATACAAACTCCATACCACACACCACCCAAGAGCTATGCTAGCCTAGTACTTTTGACAGGGTCACGGGTCCCAGGTATTAAATCATCATGTAAGGGCTTGTCAGTAGAATGAGGCCAAAATCTGGGGGGTCGCTATTGTGGCTAAATGTTAGACTGAACAATAATATGGCTAGCCTTTGTACTGAATAGCTAACTAGCGAGCCGACTGGTTCTATGAAATATCTCTATTAATAAAGCTGTTGAAACGTTTTACTTAGGTTTGAATGAAGTTACGTTTCTTGATTTGAAGAGAAGAGCTTTTGAGTTTTGGTGTTTTTCATTGATTTATTTAATTGTGTGTTACGGGTTGTTTGTGGTGTGGAAATGTTGGCTCGAATATTAAAAAAAACTCGTTACAAAAAAATACAAAATCAAAAATTCCGACTTACGACGAAAAAATATACGGTAAATGCATCGGTCTAAAAGTCTAGTCTAGTGCTTTTTTTCAGTCCATTAGAAAGGGCATATTTTTTGTATTTTAACCTGCCGTATGCCAGGAGCGCGGATATACGCGAAACACAATTGAAAAGCTATATCCGTTATAGGTAGGGTAAATAACAAAATAAACTGATAAGCCTGTGACAGGGAAGATGATCATTTGTTTTTTTGGCCACAACAAAAACTGCAATTGATCAGCCATACGCTCAATATATTCAAATCTTTACCAGCCCATTTCACTACCAATACACTAAAATGTCCTATCACAACTGGGTGCGACTAAAATGCTGCAACGATAGTGTGAAATGCGAGCGCTAAAATGCTGCTGCAATTTTAACTGAGAATAAGTATACCACGCCTTAGGTTAAGGGTCTTCCACACTGTATCTATTAGAGCCAACATAAGCTTATGTCGATGTAACTCGATATCTCGTAGTTTCCACCATTGCGTAAGGCTGGTAAAATCAAATAATAAAGTCTCATCGAAATGGAACCTGTTTACTATATGTGCTCGATGTGAAAAGGGCGTGGAGTTAAAAAGACTAGTGTGCGGTGGATGAGGTAGTTTTGCTTTGGTAAGTGTGGTTTGTCAAAAGCGAATTTTTAAAGGTCAAATTAAATGTAGTTAAAACTGTTTTTTTGAGGTTTCCGGGTCCAGGGTCTTAAATACCCCCGGTTAAAATACAGCTGGGAATTGTGTACCTTTGTAACAGAGAAATATTTTTTCAAATCGGTCTAGCAGTTTCTACTGGCCCAAGATCCCAAGGCCACCAGACGTCACGTATTTTCTGACGAAGGAAATGTGGACGATTGAGTAGTGTTAGTATGTACTAAGAACGCATGCCTATCGGCTAGCTTGCTCAGACGGCCAATTTTCAGGTATCGGGTAATCAAGGTACATCAAAAGATTACTTACCTCACGTAAATTCTCAAAGCTGATTTTTACGTATATTTTAGGCAATATCCTTAAAAATAAGTCGCCAATACTCCCAGACAGTTTCCGTCAGCCGTTTTGCTTTGCAGACGCTTTAAAGCTCCCAAAATAATTATTAAAGTCAGGTAAATTCTGATGCTCCATTTTGCTTGGATCTTGCTCTATACGCCATAAGGAACAGACCAGCAGGTCAACCTACTCGAATCTATCAAATTTTACCAATCAAACATCAACTTTCCACTATTGTGATAACGTTGAAAATCTATTGAAGAAATTTGACAGATTGTGGTAACTTAACGTACCACTATTTCGACCCTGAAACTAATTTACCTCATCCAAACTTCTCACATCGCTCCGTCCCAGTTCTCCGCGAGTTTCGAGTAACGGTCCGTTCGGGTAACTAACACCGAGTGATAACACAACTAGGCTACCATGGTAGGCTGCAATAAATTTACAGCAGGCATATTTGTACTGCCAACGGCTGGTTTATGTGCGCGAAGAAAGTTTTCGCGGTACACGCGGAATTTATTTCGAAAATTACTATTTTAAAGTAGCTCGAGGTATAAGAAACTTCTGTCGGGGCTGCGGGATTGTTTAAAAGAGTTACCGCGGCCCTGGCGCACAAAGGACTCAAGAAGGAACACGGTGGGTTTTAGTCAGTAAAAGTTACACTCCCTCACGCTGTCATCTGATGATTTTCCATCGATAAAAAAAGGTATAAGGATCTTTTGAAAAGTTATAGGATCATTTTCATTAAATGTTATTTTGGCACCCGTTGGTGTAAATGCTTTTCACATTTTCTTGTTGCGAAGTTGGACTAGCAACGTCAAATAAGTCCGTCTTTCTTTGTTTTATGTCGGTAAGAATATCCGTCAATGTTCAATGTTGAATGTTCCTACGGCATGTGTGAATAGAAAATTCTCGCATCCCCAATGCGTATTCTAAAAAGCAATGAAAATTAGGCTTAAACCTCATTTCTTGGTGTATATGTCGCAGTCGAAATGCATAATCCGCCGTATTACATTACCGCTAGCCGTTATCAAAAGCAGGGCCGTTATGTATTACGGCGGATTAACGATAAGCTGGATTGTCATTGCGATACGTTCTACACTTTGGCGGCTCACGTTCAGCCGCATTGCACATTGTAGGGTGACCATGTGATAACAAAAAACTGTTCAATTGCACATGAAATTTATCCTTGAAGTCACTATTTACAGTCACATTTGTCACGTTTTTCTCGTCAAAACCATTATTAACTTCACATTTTATTATCAAACTTTCTGTATTCGACGCCATTGTTGTTGTTGTGACAGGCAGCGCCGCGCGTGCTAAAAATGGGAACTAAAAACTGTTAAAGAGGCGGTTAACGAACCACTCTTTGATATTACAGCTAGCGGCATTAAAGAACGTATAGCGCCGAACACATTCCAGCGGAATTTCATTCAGCCTTATTCAATCCTACTAATCGTTAATCCGCCGTAATACATAACAGCCCTGCTTTTGATAACGGCTGGCTGTAATGTAATACAGCGGATTATACAATGGGACTGCGACATATCTATTCTAGTGTACAATTAATATTGTATGTATACGAGATGTATATTTTGACATCCCAGATGTACACACTTCTGGGATGTCAAAAACTGCATACCCATTGACAAACTTACTACCAGGCGCACAGAGAACCAAGAAGCATCTCACAAATAAAACAAATGAACAGCGTTTACAAAAGCAGAGCACAGCCTTTGAGCCACAATTACAAATCATTTTATCTTTCGCAAACGTGACAAAACCCTTTGCTTGACCTACGGACCTGTTGGGCCATCGGATTTAACCTGTAACTCTGTAATTGTTGGGACATCGGGTATGTATCGGTCCAAAAGACCAGTTTGCGAAAGTAGTGCGTTGGCAATTTTTTTGGTAGTGTTACGTTGAAGCTTCGTTGTGTGTTGAATGAGGTGATACGTGGTAACGGACCGTGACGATTGCTTCGGAAATGGGCATATTGGTTTCAACGCCTTTGATTTATGGATGCCTGGTACAATTTGTGCGCGGTTTTTAAGATATTTAAGTATTTAATTACCAAAAACGTAACCTACGTACGAGTAATCAATCGATATTAATTAAATATTTTTTTTTTTCGGTTGATTAAAAATAGTATTTCGATTTAACTAAAAAAAAAACAACTTTTAAATGAATTAAACTCTGAACTAGCCGATAAGATATTTGCTTGTTGCAAGCAGTACAAAGTAGAAACTCATAATTATTTCGATTAACAAAATAATAGCCGATTACCATCAATTACATTGATTTATTGCTAGCAAAACCAATAATTTATATAAAAAAAAAACTAGCCAATAACCTTATCTGATCATCTAATTAATTCGTACACCTACAGATTTCGCGCATTTAAATCGAATTAAGTTATTATCAAATTATTAAGATTAATCACCAATATTACATTAAAATAGAGTATATAAGAGGAAGTTTGAAAGTGGCACCGGTAACCGAAAAATTATGCGGAAACCGGCTGGCATGGTATGGGCATGTGATGCGGAGAAGTGAGGATCATGTTGTGAGGAAGGTTTTGAGTATGAATGTAGATGGATATTGCGGAAGGGGACGACCAAAGAAACGATGGATGGATTGCGTGAAAGTCGATATGGCTAGGAAGAATGTTACTTGTGAGATGACGGCAAATAGAAGAGAATGGAAGAAGAAAACATGCTGCGCCGACCCCAAATAGATTGGGATAAGGGTAGGGAGATGATGATGATTACATTAAAATAGATACCATTATTTTGATTTAATTAACGTTATAAAATTGTTTTAATTTCAGTCCATTGCAAAAGGGATTTTATCGGAGATTTATGTCCGAAATTATATTTCGTTTTATATTATACTAGCTACTGCCAGCGGTTTTAACCGCGTTCCGTAGGAACTACTCCGTGCACCCGGATAAAAATTAGCCTAAAGCCTTCCTCGATAAATGGGCTATCTAACACTGAAAGAATTTTTCAAATCGGACCAGTAGTTCCTGAGAGTAGCGCGTTCAAACAAACTCTTCAGCTTTATAATATTAGTATAGATTGTAAAATCTACGTTAACTTCTACAAATTATAAAGATACAGTATAATATATCATTGAAGGCGTAATATTTAAAACCCCTTATAAAAAAGATTAATCAAAATTCAATTAATAAAATATCTAGTAGTCAAAGACCATAGCGTTTACCATTATCAGTCATTGTTACGCGCACAATTCGCGGTCGGGTGCGCGCACGCAGAAATGGAAAGTAATCATTGTAATTATCATCTGCGGATACTGGTAACAAAAGAGACGCCGGCCCATCAACCTAACTTAATCTGTATTTCTTTAATAGGTTTACAATCCCAATCAAGATAAAAAGGTTAATTATCGATTAGTAAAATTTTACAGATTCGGCTAGAACTTACTCCGCGCACCTGGATAAAACCAGCTTTTCGCTATAGGCTACCTAGTATTAACAAGGTTTCTGAAATAAGTTCAGTAGTTTCTGAGAGTAGTTCGTTCAAATAATCTCTTCAACTTTACTAAATTAGTATAGATTCACGTGTAGTAACATTTTGTTTTAATTTTATTCAATTGTAGAGTAATAAATAGGAAACTAGGAAATTCCTAATTTTTATAAAAATATATTATAATTTATTTTATTTATACACCCATATTTACTTTGTTGACCGTACATTCTAATTTGCAATTCTCTCGGTGCAAATAGGTCTAATTAATGTTAATAATTTAGTTCTTCGTTTATGTTTGTTAGGAAGTAATTAGTGTTAGGCTCATAAAGTGGCTGTAGTACTTACTTCGTTAATTATCATCATCGTAAACACACTTACTGCCTTCAAAAAGCGCTAGGTATTCCGGACACCTTGTTCAAATATATTTAAATTGGTAACCCTGCTCCCTGTGGTTTCACCCACTTTCAATGAGAACCTTCTAGCAAGCGGGTATAAATTAGCTTGTCCTTTTTCAGACAATAAATAAAATAATAAAAGCTTTATTTCATTAGCTTAGAAATGAATAAATGTCGTCACACGTGGAGACCTCCTTTTAAGTATAGACAGACATACCTGTGTTAGGAGGTCTCGCTCTGCACAGTAGATAATTATTATTAGAGAGAAATGAAGAAAAATAAATAAACTAAAGACACGTTTTAACTAAAAGTAACCTAATTCTTAGGTATATAATATTTAAAGCGTGTGTGTGTATGTGTGTACCACTCAGATAGAATAATAATAAGTCTTACCAGTTTACAGGTTCCAGATAAAATTCTCTGAGGATAGTGCCATAGAACTGTAATTTTGACAACTTTTCTATGTCGTGATCTGTTAGATAGCTATCTAGAATTTTATCTGGAACCTATGAAACTGGCTGAAAGTAGTCTTTTGATTATCACATTTTACGGTCAAATCATACTTTATTCTTTACTAATGTCCTTCAAAACGATTTTCTCTCCAAATCAAGAAGGTTTTCAAGTAAACGAAGGTTGTACAAGCACATTAGCGTATTAACGTGTAAACTGTGTTCAAGTGTCCGTGACGACCTCTAGCCACGATTTCACTTGGCCTAGTCGGATCGTTATCTCTACTAATTAATGTGATGCTCTATCTTATTCTGTTACTTTGTTTCGATTAATGGCCGATTTCTATAAGCTATCTGTTGTTTTGTGATTAAACTGTCATATGATTTATATGGAGCTTTTTGCCAAATTCAATTTCTTATCGCTAATCAACGGATAGGTTTATAGAAATCCAGTGTTAGAAATGGAATATGTAAACAAATGAAACTCGACTTTGACAAGTCTAGCGGCCAGTTTCGCAGATTACAGATAAAGTTCTAGATAGCTACCTGACAGATGTCATAGAAATGGTTGCTACTTTTCTATAGCATGATCTGTCAGATGGCTATCTAGAACTTTATCTGGCACCTGTGAAACTGGCCGTGGTTTTCGTTTACTTTGGGCTTCTGAGGCATAAGCTATTGTTTTGTTCATACATTCTAATACTGAAGAGATGGTTTCTATGTCAGTCCTGAAGTAATAGCGGGGTAAGAAGTCTTATTTTAATACTGTTAATGTCGTTAACAAGAAAACTCTTAGTTTCTTTAAACTTTCAGCAACGTGATTCAATGAATTCCAAGGGTTCCGTACTGAAATATCGGTTCGAATGGTTTTGTTTTTGATTCCAAAAAATATTAAGGCCTTTCACCAGTTGTAAATCAAATTACTTATCCCATATTTTTTAGTTTTATTTTTGAACCAGCACCGCCTTTGTTTTTGATTTAAAATATTTGTAATCGATATGAGTTAAATTGTGCTCGAGATAAAATAAATAAATAATACAATTGAACTAAACTACTAACACTATTACTAACAAATAGAAATAAAGAGAGAAATATTCCCTTTTTTGTATGTAAGAAATATTGAGAGCAAATCAAATCAAAAAGGTGCGAATAACATGCGAACAACACTGACGTCCGTAAACGTTAAGAGAACCTTTAAGAAAACCGCAACAATTAAATTCAAAGAGCCATTTCAAACCAACGGAACCCCAAAAACTCACCAAGTTAATTATCTGGTGGCAGCAAGGTTGCGAAACCACAGACAATGCAAGTCTATGGGACAAGCGCCCGTGTTACGACACACAACAATGGTGGATGATAATTTGTGTCTATGGTAATGTCCTTATTATATAAACCATGGTAATCTTATGGTCTTCAATGGGAATTGTTATTAGTTTTCATTATTATTTTGTGTGGTAATGCTATTTTGAAAATTTGGTTGTTGACAGTTTTTTATTACTGGAAGAGAAAATCCCACCATAAACATTCTGTAAAAAACTAGCCAATTCTCGCTGAAGCTGCTTGTTTATCTCTAAAAAGTAATGAAATCTAGACAAAGTCGTGCTGAGTCTAAGGATTCTTACTGCGGTTTCTTTACTATTATTATAGTTAATGCTATATGACTGGCCGTTGATCATTCTTTAAACGTTAGTGAGTACAAGTCAACGGCCAGTCATATAGCATTAACTATAATAGTAAAGAAATCGCCGTAAGAATCCTTAGACTGGCAGCCTCGTGTAAACCTGAGACCAGTGGTTATTTCGATTTAACTCTTTGGACGTTCTTGAGGCTAATAAGCAAAAAATTATGCGGAAACCGGCTGGCATGGTATGGGCATGTGATGCGGAGAAGTGAGGATCATGTTGTGAGGAAGGTTTTGAGTATGAATGTAGATGGATATTGCGGAAGGGGACGACCAAAGAAACGATGGATGGATTGCGTGAAAGTCGATATGGCTAGGAAGAATGTTACTTGTGAGATGACGGCAAATAGAAGAGAATGGAAGAAGAAAACATGCTGCGCCGACCCCAAATAGATTGGGATAAGGGTAGGGAGATGATGATGATTACATTAAAATAGATACCATTATTTTGATTTAATTAACGTTATAAAATTGTTTTAATTTCAGTCCATTGCAAAAGGGATTTTATCGGAGATTTATGTCCGAAATTATATTTCGTTTTATATTATACTAGCTACTGCCAGCGGTTTTAACCGCGTTCCGTAGGAACTACTCCGTGCACCCGGATAAAAATTAGCCTATAGCCTTCCTCGATAAATGGGCTATCTAACACTGAAAGAATTTTTCAAATCGGACCAGTAGTTCCTGAGAGTAGCGCGTTCAAACAAACTCTTCAGCTTTATAATATTAGTATAGATTGTAAAATCTACGTTAACTTCTACAAATTATAAAGATACAGTATAATATATCATTGAAGGCGTAATATTTAAAACCCCTTATAAAAAAGATTAATCAAAATTCAATTAATAAAATATCTAGTAGTCAAAGACCATAGCGTTTACCATTATCAGTCATTGTTACGCGCACAATTCGCGGTCGGGTGCGCGCACGCAGAAATGGAAAGTAATCATTGTAATTATCATCTGCGGATACTGGTAACAAAAGAGACGCCGGCCCATCAACCTAACTTAATCTGTATTTCTTTAATAGGTTTACAATCCCAATCAAGATAAAAAGGTTAATTATCGATTAGTAAAATTTTACAGATTCGGCTAGAACTTACTCCGCGCACCTGGATAAAACCAGCTTTTCGCTATAGGCTACCTAGTATTAACAAGGTTTCTGAAATAAGTTCAGTAGTTTCTGAGAGTAGTTCGTTCAAATAATCTCTTCAACTTTACTAAATTAGTATAGATTCACGTGTAGTAACATTTTGTTTTAATTTTATTCAATTGTAGAGTAATAAATAGGAAACTAGGAAATTCCTAATTTTTATAAAAATATATTATAATTTATTTTATTTATACACCCATATTTACTTTGTTGACCGTACATTCTAATTTGCAATTCTCTCGGTGCAAATAGGTCTAATTAATGTTAATAATTTAGTTCTTCGTTTATGTTTGTTAGGAAGTAATTAGTGTTAGGCTCATAAAGTGGCTGTAGTACTTACTTCGTTAATTATCATCATCGTAAACACACTTACTGCCTTCAAAAAGCGCTAGGTATTCCGGACACCTTGTTCAAATATATTTAAATTGGTAACCCTGCTCCCTGTGGTTTCACCCACTTTCAATGAGAACCTTCTAGCAAGCGGGTATAAATTAGCTTGTCCTTTTTCAGACAATAAATAAAATAATAAAAGCTTTATTTCATTAGCTTAGAAATGAATAAATGTCGTCACACGTGGAGACCTCCTTTTAAGTATAGACAGACATACCTGTGTTAGGAGGTCTCGCTCTGCACAGTAGATAATTATTATTAGAGAGAAATGAAGAAAAATAAATAAACTAAAGACACGTTTTAACTAAAAGTAACCTAATTCTTAGGTATATAATATTTAAAGCGTGTGTGTGTATGTGTGTACCACTCAGATAGAATAATAATAAGTCTTACCAGTTTACAGGTTCCAGATAAAATTCTCTGAGGATAGTGCCATAGAACTGTAATTTTGACAACTTTTCTATGTCGTGATCTGTTAGATAGCTATCTAGAATTTTATCTGGAACCTATGAAACTGGCTGAAAGTAGTCTTTTGATTATCACATTTTACGGTCAAATCATACTTTATTCTTTACTAATGTCCTTCAAAACGATTTTCTCTCCAAATCAAGAAGGTTTTCAAGTAAACGAAGGTTGTACAAGCACATTAGCGTATTAACGTGTAAACTGTGTTCAAGTGTCCGTGACGACCTCTAGCCACGATTTCACTTGGCCTAGTCGGATCGTTATCTCTACTAATTAATGTGATGCTCTATCTTATTCTGTTACTTTGTTTCGATTAATGGCCGATTTCTATAAGCTATCTGTTGTTTTGTGATTAAACTGTCATATGATTTATATGGAGCTTTTTGCCAAATTCAATTTCTTATCGCTAATCAACGGATAGGTTTATAGAAATCCAGTGTTAGAAATGGAATATGTAAACAAATGAAACTCGACTTTGACAAGTCTAGCGGCCAGTTTCGCAGATTACAGATAAAGTTCTAGATAGCTACCTGACAGATGTCATAGAAATGGTTGCTACTTTTCTATAGCATGATCTGTCAGATGGCTATCTAGAACTTTATCTGGCACCTGTGAAACTGGCCGTGGTTTTCGTTTACTTTGGGCTTCTGAGGCATAAGCTATTGTTTTGTTCATACATTCTAATACTGAAGAGATGGTTTCTATGTCAGTCCTGAAGTAATAGCGGGGTAAGAAGTCTTATTTTAATACTGTTAATGTCGTTAACAAGAAAACTCTTAGTTTCTTTAAACTTTCAGCAACGTGATTCAATGAATTCCAAGGGTTCCGTACTGAAATATCGGTTCGAATGGTTTTGTTTTTGATTCCAAAAAATATTAAGGCCTTTCACCAGTTGTAAATCAAATTACTTATCCCATATTTTTTAGTTTTATTTTTGAACCAGCACCGCCTTTGTTTTTGATTTAAAATATTTGTAATCGATATGAGTTAAATTGTGCTCGAGATAAAATAAATAAATAATACAATTGAACTAAACTACTAACACTATTACTAACAAATAGAAATAAAGAGAGAAATATTCCCTTTTTTGTATGTAAGAAATATTGAGAGCAAATCAAATCAAAAAGGTGCGAATAACATGCGAACAACACTGACGTCCGTAAACGTTAAGAGAACCTTTAAGAAAACCGCAACAATTAAATTCAAAGAGCCATTTCAAACCAACGGAACCCCAAAAACTCACCAAGTTAATTATCTGGTGGCAGCAAGGTTGCGAAACCACAGACAATGCAAGTCTATGGGACAAGCGCCCGTGTTACGACACACAACAATGGTGGATGATAATTTGTGTCTATGGTAATGTCCTTATTATATAAACCATGGTAATCTTATGGTCTTCAATGGGAATTGTTATTAGTTTTCATTATTATTTTGTGTGGTAATGCTATTTTGAAAATTTGGTTGTTGACAGTTTTTTATTACTGGAAGAGAAAATCCCACCATAAACATTCTGTAAAAAACTAGCCAATTCTCGCTGAAGCTGCTTGTTTATCTCTAAAAAGTAAT
>NWSH02000150.1:9018249-9036866 GCA_002382865.2 Heliothis virescens
ATCTTTCATTTTGACGACCCGTTATCGCTGGCATAAGCGACATGTTCCGCGTACGAAGTCGCGGGCAGAAGCTATTGATAATAATATAATTAAACATGTAGGCGAAGATGATGATGAAGACACCACCTCCTCAAACGAATCGGAGTCTGATTAATATTCTGTACGCACATTCAATTCAATGTACTTACTTTATTGCATAGAAATACAGATTGTAACTTTGTAACAAAGAATAAATAAAACAATTTTATTATATGAATATTAAGTACCTTTTTTTGGTTTCCACTTAAATAACTAAAATATAAATTTTAAATGATTCCACTAATTTAAAACGAAATAATCTTAAAATAATGCGGCGGTTCATTTTGGAGGAACGGTTACGAACTCAGTGTTATGTTGTGCCCATCACTAGTCGTGTCTAACTGACAGGTGCCAGGAACGCATTCTCTGAGCGGCCGAACCATAATTATTGAAAGATGTCCTAGATTTTGTTAGAAGTTATGGGTGAGTTACTTTTATGCTAAAACCATTAATAAGAGAAATGCTCTTGTTTAACTTAGGTAATACTTATACGATACCTTTTCACTAGTAATTTATGCCTTATTTCTTAGGAACAAATACGCAGCCAGATTATTAAAAATGTACACACTGTGTTTACCAATGTCGTCTAACTAGAACATGGAATAAAATTATGAAAAGCACATAACATATAAATATTATGAACATACTAGCTTCTTACAGCTGTTTCACCCGCATCTCGTGGGAACTACTCGGCGCACCTGGATAAAAAGTAGCCTATAGCCTTCCTTGATAAATGGGCTATCTAACACTGAAATATTTTTTTCAAATCGGACCAGTAGTTCCTGAGATTAGCGTTAGATTTGAGATTAGTGCGTTCAACCAACCAAACAAACAAACTCTTCAGCTTTATAATATTAATATAGATGTACGTACTTCTTTTACCAATGCTATCTAACTACAACATGTAATAAAATTATTAAAAGCACATAATACATAAATAATATGAACATATTTCTATCTCTACAAATTAGGGCAATTCACAGCAGGTACATTATGATATATTGATGACATTACAACTTAAGTACGATTAGATAACTATAGCAACACTTGACTGACAAGATTTGATTAGTTAAGTTTCATAACGCACTTAAGAACTTTCTTATTAATGAGGGCAGATAAGATCATTGTTTTACCCTTTGCCATTTTTTAAATTATTTATATGCCAGTTGAAAACTCTAATGTAGAGTTCTGGATTTTTCCATTTGTCTGTCATTTTAAACTTTTAGGGCCCATTTAAAGTTTCAGGTAAAGTCCTAGGCTAGACACAACATAAACTAGCTATATGGAACTAGCTTCTGCCAGCGGCTTCGCCCGCTTCCCGAAGGAAGTATTTCCCGTACCTATCCGGGTAAAAGTAGCCCATATGTTATTCTGATATATAAGCTATATGTCTGCCAAGTTTCATCAAAATCCATCCAGTGGCTCCTGAAATTAGCGTGTGCAAACAGACAAACATTCAAACATACAAATAAACAAACAATTTTTTTTCGGATTCTTTCTCTTTTTTCATTTCTTAATAACCATACATATTTTGTTTTGTAAAAATATTTAATGTACAGACATGATTTTTTTACTGTATTATTATATGTATAGAATTTCTATCAGAAAGCTATTCAGAACTATCTAAAACCTGTGATACGGGCCCTTAGACACTGAACGGAGGCCACCAAGAACCAGGAAAATTAATAAATAAACTCTATGGGCCAGTTTCAGAGGTTGCAGATTAATTTCTAGATCTGACAGATAATGCCACCTTTCTACGGCATTATCTGATCGATAACTAACTAAAACTCTATCTGGAAATGGCCATCAGCATCCTACTCTCAAATTAGATTTTTCTCTAAAACGTTTACTCAAAAATAGAGAGAGAATCCTAAATTCCTAATTCAAAAGCCCACCTTCACCAAATCACAGAATAAAGATGTACCAGTAATGAAGCTAAACCTTGTTGTCAAAATTATGACGTAAGCACCATTGAAGCCGTAGGGGTGTCACTTGGTAGTATTGACTTAGATATCTGTCAAATTTTTGTTACTATTTAGGCACAGCGGAGCGATCGCTCCTGACGTGACAGTCAGTACTGACAGCAGTAGCAAAGGTACATAAATGCTCGTCGATGCGCATGCATATGTGAGTGTGACGTTACGAACGTTAGTAGGTAGCTTCCCAACTGTTCTACATATATTTAAACTGTGACCAAATCACCAAAACTATTGTTCCTTAAACGTCTGTCACCCTGGTACCTCCAGGCCTGTTCTAAGAACGGCCGCTCACCCATTAGTCTCCGAGTCACGTGTGCCAGTTAATGAGAAGACGGATGCCACCACGCTGATTGTTTGCTTTTGATCTGCCGTCAACTCTTGGAAGTGACGAAGAAATGTGTCGTGCGGTGATTGAGATATCGTTTTCTTTGTAAAAAGGCGTTGGTAAATATATATTTATTTGAATATATATGGATGTGTAGACGGTATCAGGAAAAGACTGGATTGCATTTTATGAAGAAGCTATCAAAACTAGGATATAAGCTTAAGATACAGTTTCAGAGGTTGCAATAAGGTTTTAGATAGCTATCTGACAGATAATGCCGTAGGAAAGTAGTCAGAATTCAAAACCTCTGAAACTGGCTTCATGGATTTCAATGCGTGTACATCTATGATTGTTGTAATTAATGTAAAGGTAAAATAAGGAACTGCATAAATCTAATAAAGACAATGATACTAATGGAGAAAATCAATATTACAAATAAAGACTTTACTATAATGCATAATTAAATCATTGTCAATCAATATATGAATGAACCCAAGAGAAACGAAACAGCTGGCTATGTGTAAAAATCAAAGATTTGACGATTATTAATTATCACTATAAGAAATAACGAAAGTGACGAAGCATATTATAAGCGTTCCCTCATACTACGAACTAAACAGTCGGCCGACAATCGGTCCGATAAACGGCATTTTTTTAAATAAAATCTTGAATTTAGTCAAAGTTTTTAGTCGGTCAGTTTTAGTCTGCGGTGCTGGTATCCTAAAGCACCATCCCTATTCCCAATAAACCTATAAAAACAACGATGCATCGTGGTAGGGCGACATCAAAGCAAAATAACTTAAACAAGTTAATAATATGTATCGCACTTAACATAATGTTGTAGTTAGTATGCAAGTTCGGCTTTTTATATAAACGCATAATAAACGCACATTAAAAAGGCCGGCTTTGTATCGATTCACATCACAATCTAAGTTGAGACAATGATACAATGCATTATAGTATAGTATAATAGTTTAAACTACGGTATATATGCAACTTAGACTTGTTTAATAATGTCTAACATAAAGTGTTTGACTAACAGTTATTATTTATATTAAAAAAATGTTTGTTTTTGTTATTTCTCTGAAGAAAGTATTTTTTCTCTTTACACCACGACGAAGTTCCAAAACTTTTACTCCACATTGGTATGTAGAAACTACCAAGTGTTTGGGCTTTTTGCATTCGTATTGATGGGAACTTTAAACTAACAAAGATAGGTATTTATAGTCACTCAAAGGTTGAAAACATCAATGGCTAAAAAAAAAACATGTAAAGAAAAAAAATGATTTGTACCACTATAACCATGCCATAACTACCATAACTATGCCATAACTACCAGATATTACATAGATACTTAAGGTAAAAATTCACCCCCCAAATTCCAAAAATCAAACCAATCATCCCATCGCACCGTATACAAAATCACACAAACATTACAAAATTCAACTCAAAACACAGTCATTTCACCAAACATCCGATTTCGCATACTCAAACCACTAAACTATTTCGCATGCATACAATTGTTTGAGAAACAATCGACGCCTACTGCGCATGCGCAGAATAGTTTTAACTACTCGCCGGTTAATCATAGTGATTGTATGACAAGTTAGATAAGCGGTCAGACAAAGAGACTTGTTGTTGGGTAGAAGATATTTGTTGGTAGATTTAAACATTGAAAAGTGGACTTGTATTAAATACTGGGAGCATTAGATTTGCTAATCTTATTAGTTTTTATTAGTAATTTACTAATTCGCTAAATACAGGGTTACTTGAATCTCGACGTATATCCGGAAGGAGGTGATAGAAGGACCCAAGAGCAACAAATTAAGCCACTCTTTCCTCTGAGCAAAGTTCAGTGGTTTCCGAGATATTGGCAATTTTTGAAATTTTACTCAAAATTCGACATTCAAGCTTAGACCTTTTGCACATTATTACACCATTTGGAAACCTTCTGACTAATCCTCTCAAGCTTACGCACTTTTCTGCCTCATAGAACAGCTTAACGATGTCGAAATCTAACAGTATTGGATTTGGTAGCGTCGATTTTATACATGGACGATTTGGTTATGGGCGCAAATTAGTAAGACACATACAAAAAAAAAATTGCGAAAATCTCGGAAACCACTGAACTTTGCTCAGAGGTAAGAGTGGCTTAATTTGTTGCTCTTCGGCCCTTCTATTACCGCCATCGGGATATACATCGAATTACAAGTAACCCTGTACCTATATTATTTTTTTTAAAGTACAAGATAGGTATGTCTAAGACTTTTTAAATATTAGGCATACGTAGATCCCATAGATCCAAATGAAATACTAATAAAACATCGCTTTTCATTTAAAAAATAATAAAAAAGATAATTCTTACCTTAATATAGAACTTTGTCAATGGGAAGTAATGAAATGTTTGAATATGAATCAAAAACATGGTCATTTGACCCACGAAGGCATCATTCATGTGAAATATTTAAAATATTATTCTCCACATTTTCCCAAACAAACCATTTAAACACAGCCTCATAAAATACTGAACAATGTTTTAAAACATTACAGCATTATAAAACAAACGATCGAATATCGATAGCATGTTATCGATAAAGCCTAAAATATCAGAACAACACTATTCTGAAATACTAATATTACCATAGTACAACGTACCTAACGGTCGGTTACCGATACAGGGGTCGCAGGTTCAGTTCCCAGGTTGTGCAGTTAAAATTCAAAGTCCAGTAATAGCGTACAAAATGAATAATGGTGAAGTAAAGTCATTTAGGTAGTTATCTTAATATGTAAATTGCAATTTGATTTGAAAGATTGCGGATTATGGGAAGGTTATATTGTATAGGGGAATTGTTTTTGATTATGTGGCGAAGAAAATCCACGGATTTTCTTGTAAGAGAACATTATTGAGATAGCTTTTTGAACATTATTTGGCTTTATCTAATGACTCTAAAAATAGATAGAGAATCTGCTATACCTATTCGCGATTCTGTGTGAAAACTCGCAAGATGATGACCAATTATTTAATTAACACGAAGTTTCCCTGTTTGTAAGCTTTTTAATATTATATTTGTAGCTAAACCAATGTCTAGCGTATTTACCTAATCACAAAGCAAATACAGTAACCAATGCAAATCTGCATACACAACGCAAATTGCAAAAGCTTACCCACTTAACCCTAAAATACAGCCGCTCAATAATTACGATCTATCCTCAAGCATTCCGCATGCATTGCATCCTAAATGGCCTTAATTGCTTCTGTATTCTGGAGGCCTATTGAATCAGGCCTTGGGCCAACCTTCCGGGCGCGTGGGAGACCAGGCCTATTAACCGTAGGCCTTATATGGCACCATATGGACAAGGTTATGGCCTTAAGATGCACGGATCTCGGAGCGGCTCGCTGAACTGTGGGTAGCGATAAATTAAAAATAAGTGGGTAGCTTGATTCATGTAGTATTGTTTAATGTGAGCATTTTAATTGAAGTTTGTTTATAATGATTAATTTTATAGTTATTACTTAAAGAATTTGTGGGACCGTAAATCTAATGTTGAAATGATTAAAGATATGATTGTGTGCTTTGTTCATTTGCTTGTCTACTGAATAGAAACTGATAAATTTAAGTTTAATTTCAGGTGACTCATACATATCTCCCATTGTAGCCGGGTTCAAATAACCCTTCTTGGTATTCTGGTAAAAAGGGCAAATTTCTTTCCTGATAGAAGGAATTCTGTCACAAAAGGTATGATTCTTTTGTCATCACGAATTAATTTAGCAATGATTACTCTCCCAAACTACAAAAAATATACCTACACAATTAGACAGCTAGACACCAGGTAACATGCACAGCATGCACATATCGGGGTAGGGCGCGACCTGTCGCATGCTGCAGCTAATGGGCCGTTGCTCCCGTGTCTATACGCGGCGGCCGCAGGGTTAAGTCGGTAACGTATGAACTTTGTTTTGGGTTGTGATGTCAGGTGTGTGAATTGACATTGGAAATAAGTTGAAGGGTAAAGTATGAGTCGTTTTATGCAGCTTATCAAGTTAATAACATAAAGATGATCTTGTTTTTGATGCCATTTTAAATTTATACATCTGGTTATTAAATATATGTTTAGAAAAACCATGTTATGTAAATATATAACATGATCTTAAGTTAACTGACTAGCTAGATAGATAGCAGGGGTAAGGTTAAAAAATTATAAATAAATTATTTATTTTTATCGACGCAAAATTAATTTTGTAATCATAATAAATTATGTAAGTAGATAAACATTGATAAATAAATCTTATGTTTATAATTAACATGCTGTAATAGACGTTAATCAAATAAAAGATCAGTTAATTACTACAAAATATTCATAATTAATATAAGAGATTAAAATTGACGTGGGTGCACGTACATACATGTTTCAATTAATTTGGCACAAAAAAGTCTATCATAATATTGACTGACGATTAATATTCAATTAATCATAACTATTTGACCTCAATACTCTAATAAAATAACTATTTTTTTTCAAATTGAACTAAGTACTTCAATGAAATCAGCATAAACTTGCTCATGTAACATAATTGTTATTATTTCCGCATATTCTCTGTTTTTCAATTAAAATTGTATTGGTATAATATGCTAATTTAATTAATAATCTAGTTTTGAGATGCGTTTAAGGTTATAGTGGGTACTTTAGGTTTATGTATAAGGAAATGATTGGTACCGCATATTTCCCCGTACATAATAACTTAAGAGTCACTTAAATACTGTTCCTGTCAAATAACTGTGCCGGTCCGAACTTACTAATCAGGGAAATTACCTAGTAGCGGAAGAATCAACTGGTTTTGAACTTATCGTGTGAAATGTGTTGATTATGCATTTCGATTAAGATTCTTATCAATTTGTTTACGATTAATAATTTTCGATTGTTTTTTTGGAACAAAATCTATTAAGTATATCACGTGTTCAATATCGTGGCGTGATTCCCAAAAAGAGTGTTATTCATAAGATATGGAATTCTTTTCAAGTGACTTAGGTTCTCTATAGTCAGCCATTTGATGCCTTTCGCATGCGCACCATGGCCAGAACATAAAACCTATATTAACATTATCGGTAATATTTGATTAAAAACAAAGCACTCACCATCATAGGAGTCCGGAATATACAAAGGCTTTCCAACAAGTTTGCCCTTTTTCCCAGACAGCGGGACCGCCTCCACCCTCCGGTGCGCCTCCAACACCCTGTATAACAGCACTGGCCTATCCTCCCCCTCAAACTTCACCACACGGGGCAACGAGAACTTATCCACGAACTCTTTCAACGTCATCACTTCACTTGCATCGTCTTCGGGTTCCACGGACCCATTCCGGCGACCTAGCAAAAAATTGTCCGCCCACTCCGGAGCGTTGGGTCTCCGCTCCAAGAAGTCTGGTCTCCTCTCGCTGCTGCGCGGCTTGTATCGAGGAGGACGGTCCCTCCTGACTAAAGCCTCGTTTGCTTCGGCTAACCATCTTGTGACTAGCCTTTCTCGTTCTACGTCTAGGTATCGGGGTTTGGAAGCGTCACAGGCGAAGCGCGCTGCGTCGAAGCAGTATTGGGGCGGTGGGGGGCGGATCCGAGGGGGGAAGAAGCGGGGTGGGACGTACGGGGGGTGCGGGGCGTAGGCCGGCGGCGTCCTCGGCCCGGAGCCCTCGACTGACGCCGTTCTGAACATGTTGTCAGGCCATTGATGATGCTCCCGCCACCTGGAACAATTGGGATACCCATTAATTTGCATTTCCACATTAAAATCAGTAAAATATTTTGTAACATTTTCAATTGCTTATTCCATGACATTTATAACACCAAAATACTAGAAGGCCCAAACGACCAAAAAGCAGGGCTTCTACAATGTTGCCAAGTTGCTACCTATCAAGAATCGTTTTCACCAAGTAGCACATAGACAGATGTCAAAAACATCGTAATTAATACTTCGAAACCAAAGATTAGTTCAACCGTTGAACTAACGTCAGTTTAACATAGACCTACGACCCAGCATTGCTAACGAGGCATTTATAACATAAATATTAATGAATTGACCATGTTAGGCCGTTTTACAAGTTTTACATCATCCATTGCTGGTTATATGGCCATTAAGTCAACTATGAGAACTAATTTGAAAATATCGAAATAGTTACGTATGTTTATTGGATTTATTAATGCAATGTTTGATTAAATGATTAATTGGAATTACATCATGTATTTCTAATGGAGGTTAAGCAAAGAGGTGTATCCTTACATTTCTCATTTCATAATTTTATAAGCAATTTCGATTTGATTTAAAATAAAAGGTCTAAGTACCACCCTACTAGGGGCTAAATAGTTAGAGAAACACAACTTAGAAAAAAAAAACTACAGGTAGCTTCCAGCTACGCTCTCCTTTCGTAAATTTCACGATAGACCTACGTCATCCCACATTATTATTTCGTCTTGTTTTTAAATTATATTTAAAATGGTGGTGGCACTATACGATAACCGAACCATAACCAGTCTTTAAGTCACCCAATTGACCAATGGGCGGCAATTTCACGACTTGTTATCGATATAGTTAAATTGTTCAATCCACCATTTTCTTTACTACTTAACCTTTTGTTTCCTTTTTGCAAAAACACCACCTTCCATCTTCCCTCACTTTTCCAACCACATAATTTTCCTAGCACATTTAATTGCAAAATATCCGTTGGTGGACGGTAAAGTAACAATTTACTTAACAAATTTCCATACAAGAGCTGCAGTTCCCACTGCCAACTAGGCGGAGTATTACAGGATAGGATTGTATGGAAGATGTTCGCACGATGATAGCACTTGAAGACAGGGTTTGACAAAGGTATCTTTGCTGTTAGTGATAGGTATTAATGGTGATTGGTGACGAAAAATAGGTAAGATGGAATATCTAAGATATTGAATTCGTAAATTAAATTGTAAAATTGACAGACAGACAATTTCTTGTAAGTAGCCGTAAGAAAATCTCCTCTTCTCCCTGTCCTGTTCCCAAGGTTTTTGTAGAAAACAAATTGTAGTTATTTTTTCTCATTTACAATATTATAATAAAGAGGAAAAAAAATGTTGGAGGAGCCTTTAGTGAGGCTCCGAAACTACAAGACCGATTTGAAAAATTACTTCCCCCTATGGAAGCTAGACTATCCTCAAATAACATGGGCTATATTATATCCGGTTATGGGAAGAAGTTACTCGGGACACGGGTAAAACCGAGTCTACTATACTCCAATTTAGCTTGCTTTTGTCGCATGTTTACAGCATTGAGCTAAAATTACAACCAAAACTGATTATTACAGTATTCCAAACCCAATCATTGCAATTATTAGTTTAGAAAACAAGTTCAAAATACGTAAGTTTGAACGCGCATTAAAAGCGACACTACGCAATCTGAACCTATCCTTACATGAATAAATTACACCATCTTGCATAAATACGTACCACAGATTCCTTAAGGATAAGTTTCGTACATTTATTTCTTTAAATCTACACGCATGTCAAATGCACATACGATGTTGTGGACAATTTTATAGCTGCAATTTGTTTATTAGATAAAACTCATTTGTATGGATGTTCACACAAGCATTAGTAGGCTTATTTTTATTTATTTAGCTTCAGTTGAAATATAGACGTAATTATTTTTTTTATCGTAGATGCTTTAGGCTTCCTTTTTTGCGATTCACTACGTTTTTTACACGAAGAACATTCTCGAAAGTTATAGTTCTTTAAACTTCAGACGGCAGCAGGTCAGCCTACCTGAATCTGTCAAATTTGACCAATCAAACGTTAACCTTCCACTATTGTGGTAAGTTGGAAAATGTATTGAAGTTTGACAGATTTAGGTGAGTTGATGTGCTGCTGGAAAATATTTTTTGGTACAGTATTTTTTTAACAGTACAAGAATATAATATCACTTACTCATTTCCAAGACCTTGGTTGTACACAAAAACTAACTTCTGAACGACACTCATTTCCCCAACAAAAAAATCACCAATTTAAAACTGTCCCATTTTTTGTCCCCACAACTTCACTGTACAAATATTTTCAAACTAAAACAAAACATAATATTGTCGGTTGCAAAACAATTGATTTACACTAAAGATTGTTCGATAGAATAGAAACAATGGCGGCCAAAGCTAGTGTATATGTCTGACCAAGTCACACGGTAGAGTTTTTCTACCTTACTGTAGAAGGCCTGGGTGCAATACCGCATGTCTTAAACGGAACAATAGGTAGTTTAGAACATATAGAAAATATACAGCTATTAATATTAAAATTATTTTGATGTCCTTGAGTTTCGTGATGATGATTCAATAATTTATTGTTTTTTTTTTTATTAATTTTGTCTTCGTCGAGTGAGCTGCAGCTGTAATCACCTGACAAGTCCTAGTGTCAGAGTTTTCTCAAATCCGCCTGATGGCCTCTGACGTAGAATAATTTGGATTGATTTTAATTAATTTGGTGTTCATTATTCCTTTTAGAATTGACCCAATTTTTTTGCAATGTAACTCTTATTTTAACAAATATGTCACTCTTTTGTTTATTTACTACATTTTCTTCATATTTGATAGTGTTTACTATCTGAATACAATGAATAAATAATCAGCCGTTGTCCATTTAGCATCCAAGAGACAATAGATAGATAGCAACTCAAGACTGTAAGAATGATTAATTGTTAAGACATTAAATATTTGTGGATACACTGAAGCGATTCCTACTCGTCTGCTACTCCATTAATATTCTACTTTACACTTATTTATAATTTTCTTTCCTCTTTACTTTATTTTCTTGCCTTGTTCCTAAATCTATTAAGGCTGAGTGTTGGCGTTCATTCTATCATTGAATCTCTAACCAGACCACGGGACTATAGAGTCCTGGATTTTTGGAAGGCGAACGTGGGGGGCCGAAGCCAACACGCTAAAGCCCTTTTGAGACTGCTTTAATGAAAGTAATGGCGACACAAAACCGACAATTATCCCTGTATACACCATAGAGATGTACCCAAGGACAATACCCGGTTATTGAATCTCTTATTATTACGCATTTCACCATATAATCAATTTATTTCTTTGGCCTTCTTTTTGTCTCCTCTCCCTCCTCTTAGGTAGAATTGCCGCTGGGTTTTGGTCTTCATATCTTCTCTCTTCTGCCTATCTTTATCCCAACTATGTTGGGGTCGGCTTCCAGCCGAACCAGATGCAGATGAGTACCAGTGCTCCACATGGACTGCCTGTCTGACCTCCACAACCCTGTACATGGGCAACCCGATACCCCTTGGTAACATATATCTTCTATCTACGCCATTAATTGGTATTTATATTTCTTTCCATCATTTTACACCTATTTGCACCAGTCGGTTGTTAATTTTCATCAAATTCATGATACAGATTGCAGCATGCAATATATGATAGCTACACGCGTATTCCCACGTAGTTTAACGCAGAAATAGTAAATAATACTAAACTAACTGGCGAGTTAACTGACAATATTTGACGTGTAGCAGTTAATCATCGCGTTAACTGGGATAAGCCACTGACTGTAGACGTTTAATAGTAATTAGTTAACGTAAGTGTTGATTACTTAAGAGAGTTATGATCAAATTCGCAGTAAGTATAATTTTTGATTGATTTTTCTTTTTGATGCAATACTTATTTATAATATTCCACAAAATACTATGTAATATTTACATAAAAACTATTCAAAGTCATTTTAAAAAACTATACGCGGTCGAATTAAGAACCTCTTTTTTTAAAGTCGGTTAAAAAATTTAATTCATATTTTTGATCAGGCGCTTCAATAATTATAAATTATTATAATGAATATTCGCTTTATACACGGATATTACCTACCATGAAAAACAGCTAATATTAAAGTACCTATCAATAATTCTAGACTTTATCATCCCTGATGAACAAACATAAATAAACACACCTTACTAATAAATTATTTTAACGATGGGAAACATTTTGCGTTCATTAGTCTTACACCTATACTATCTATACTAATATTATAAAGCTTAAGAGTTTGTTTGTTTGAACGCGCTAATCTCAGGAACTACTAGTCCGATTTGAAAAATTCTTTCAGAGGTATATAGCCCATTTATCAAGGAAGGCTATAGGCTCTTTTTCATCCGGGTTTGCCGAATAGTTCCCACGAAATGCGGGCGAAACCGCTGGCAGAAGCTAGTCTTTTATATGTCTAGTAATCTCGCACTAATTACGGCTATAACTCGTTATACCGTGGGTTTACTCGACTTTTACCGATTGCGTCAGAAATGTGGTGTCTTCAACGTTTTATGGCAAAGCTATTTAGTATTAGATAACTGTTTTAAGTGGGTATTTAGCGTTTAACTAATGATTAGTTTGCGGTAGCTCTGGAAAGGTATAAACAGATTTTTTGTTGTTAGGGTTCCGTACCCAAAGGGTAAAACGGGACCCTATTACTAAGACTTCGTTGTTTGTCTGTCTCTCTGTCTCCACGCTGTATCTCACTAACCGTGATACCTAGAAAGCTGAAATTTTCACAAATGATGTATTTCCGTAGCCGCTATAACAACAAATACTAATAATGAAAAAAATAATTAAGGGGGATGGGGTACGGAACCCTTCATGCGCGAGTCCAACTCGCACTTGGCCGGTTTTTTTATTGCAGGAGTTACTCATCTTTCTACACTTTATCTATGCTAATATAATAAAGAGGAAAACTTTTTTTTGTTTGTGTGTACAGGGCTCTAAAACTATAAGCCCGATTTGGAAAATTCTTTCACTGTTGGGAAGCTACACTATCGTCGAGTAACATAGGCTACATTTTATCTGGGTGCTGCTGACTGTAGTTTTCACGGGATGCGAGTGAAACCACGAGAAAACAACTAGTCTTCAATCAAGTATATTTTAATTAACAATCCACATAAAAATCTTATTGGAAAATAACACAGATATTTTATAAAAACCGGCCAAGTGCGAGTTGGACTCGCGCACGAAGGGTTCCGTTCCATTATGTATGAAAAAAGTACAATAGGAATGGTCAAGTGTGAGTTACTTAAGTTGCACATTATTTCTAATAGATGGCGCTACTAGTATACAATTTTGCAATTAATATATATAAATCAACAGCCTTAATGTTTTTTTTTTAATTTTTAGTATTTGTTGTTATAGCGGCAACGGAAATACATCATTTGTGAAAATTCTAGCTATCACGGTTAATGAGATACAGCCTGGAGACAGACAGACAGACAACCCGACAGACAGACAGACAGACAACGAAGTCTTAGTAATAGGGTTCCTTTTTACCCATTGGGTACGGAACCTTAAAAATGTCCCATAAAAAAACACCAGTTTTACGATTATTCTGAAATTGATCTAATAACTTTTTTTAAGCTTTAACATTTTTATTTCCAAGTCCAAGGTTACATCTATAATTGTTAATTATGTATCAAAAGTTATATAAACACCTACTATCGCAGTTATAAAAAATACAGTCCATATCTCAATCAAAAACATCGATATAAAGTTGGGGGAAAAAATAAGTCGATGTCCCCTCACTAATCAAAATTCGATGAACAACTAAACCACCTGTTCATATTATAAATTACTAGGTCACTGCATACGAATATAAAGCTTATTTTCAAGATATAAGGTTCAATGTCGTTTGTGGTACAACGGTACATCGACCCGACTTACAAACATGACCAATTTACAAATACAGCTGTCAAAATCAATTCCAATGCGAATTAAGCCCCAATGCCCTTTTAAATAATGAATTCTTAAATAGCCATTCAAGTTTTTTGACCGCATTAATAACTTTGTCGATTTTCCATCGAAGTTTTTTTAGGTAGTAGTTTGCTCCAATTTTTTTCATTTAAACGTTGATGTAACAATAGTTTTTTGTATTGTTCAAAAGTAATTAATTTACTATCAGATAATTCTAGCGTTATCTAATACGGATTTAAGAGTATGTACAGCTATGCGGTCTGATTATCGGTATGGAATTTTTCACGTGGGATAAAATAAGAAGCATAACAATATCGATGGCTTAAAAAATCGGTTTTCGTGACCACGATATTAAATAAACAGTAAGTACCTTTGAGGATAAACATACTTCTTTTTAGGGTTCCGTACCCAAAGGGTAAAACGGGACCCTATTACTAAGACTTCGTTGTCTGTCTCCACGCTGTATCTCAATAACTGTAATAGCTAGAAAGCTGAAATTTCACAAATGATGTATTTCTATTGCCGCTATAACAACAAATACTAAAAAATTAAAAACCGCAAATAATAACTTTGTTATTAATATATTTGTATGAAAAACAAAGTTATTTTTTGCCCGAAAAATGTTTGTATTTTAGCTAGTTGTAGGTAATAGATACGTTAATTTTTCATAGATAATGGTACGGAACCCTTCGTGCGCGAGTCCAACTCGCACTTGGCCGGTTTTTTTTTAATTTATTTTCTTCCGGCAATGAAGGCGTTTTGCATTTCGTCAAAGAACATAATAATATGACTGTTTAATTAATAAATCGAGATTTGTATGGTATAATTCAAATTTACCCTGTAGCTTAGCAAAATGTCGCATTTTTACAAAACATCCAAACCCTTTGGTGCAAAACAGGCGTGATATGTTGTGTAGTTAAAACTTGCCCATTGTGTAGCAGGTCAACTTACCCGAATCTGTCAAATTTTACCAATCAAACATTAACCTTCCACTATTGTGATAAGGTTGAAAATCTATTGAAGAAATTTGACAGATTGTGGTAGGCTGGCGTCCTGGCATCTGTATTTACATCAAAGAATGACATTTTAAAGTCTTCAACGGAAAACATACCAGTCCATTTTTCCGACAACTCATTGACATTTCGAAGTGACTCCATTAAATAAAAATGTTAATTGTACCGCGAAATAGGTGTGCATAATCTCTCTGTCTCTTTTCAGCGAGCTTTTTCACTATAGGTCAGAAAAGGACGAATATAGTTTCGTGAATAAGATGGCTACCGTTTGTAGGACACCTTGGTGCGCATGAGTTTGTTCTGACTCACGGTGTCTTTATTATTGGCCGTGAAGTTTTTTGTGTGAGAATTATTTCGAAGCTGATCTTGAATTAAATATACGTACAGTATTTTTATATAGGTAAGCTTGGTCATCGTGTTTTTAAAAGCTCGTTCATGTTTGTGAAAAAAACTCGGCTGTGTCAAATAGAAGTATAGCGATAGTGGTCATTCATCAATCCTTACTTAAAATCATAAATATGAAAGTACCTGTCCATCGGACTTTCTTTAATCACCTAACAAGCCCTAGTGTCAGAGTTTTCTCAAATCCGCCTGACGGCCTCTGACGTGGAATTATAACTGCGACTGCTACTGAGTAGCATTCAAGGACGCGGGCTTTACGTGCCCTCCATGGCACGCGGGTGTGACACCGCCAACTTCCAAATTCCAGGCTGCTTTGGGAAAGTTTTTAAAACGCTTTTGCCCAATTTAAGCGATTTTGGCCTGACCCAAGAATCAAACCCGAGACCCGTGGCACGGCAGTCGCGCTATTCGACCACTAGACCAAAGAGGACTAGAACTATTGAATCGATTTAAATGTTTTACACGGAAGCGAAATGACATACTACTTTTGATCCGGGTGCAGCAAATAGTTCCCACGGGGAACATCTACCCTTAAACATGTGCGGGATGATAAAAAAAACAGTTATGAAACTTCCACATGAAACCATAAGCGTTAAAATTCTTTCTACTCAAAACTCATTATATAAATACATATGAAATAACAATTCTGCCTTATATGACAGTAATTATCCACGCACTATAGGTACCAGGAAACCAGAGATTGCAGGAGCAAGCAAGGATGTTAATGAAAATTCATTTTAAATATTACTCGGACCGCGGAAACTCATAAAATATCTGACAGCCAAGCAAATTGCTTTTGCAGAAGATTCACTTCACACAATAGATAGAATAGAGAAATAAACGTTTGCTCATTAATTTTATGTTCTAAGAAATGAAGTTGGTGTATTGTTTAGATGCGTCGTTTAAAAGCTTTGTTGGTTAAGGAAATTGAACAATGTGAAATTGTTGAATTATTTGAGTCCACTGCTATTGGAAAGAACATTTACTAAATTCAAAAACGAAGGCTAAGAATTATGAACTCTTAAAAGACAGAATAACAGTTTATTGTAACATACAAAGTTATCAAATAATTGAAAACGAATTTGCAGAACAAAACTGACAATTCAAAACTGTCTTGATACAGATGATAGCAGGATAACCTACTGAAACTGTCAAATCTTACCAATTGAATAGTAACCTTCCACTATTATAGTGATAAGGTTGCAAATCCATTGAAGAAATTTGACAGATTGAAGTAGGTTGATGTCCTAACGTCTGTACAATGGACCTTCTAACCCTTATATTATATCCACATACATTTTCTATTAAAACCCACACTTCGTCCATTCATTAATAAGAGAATAATTTCGTAATTTCCTCAGTGGAAACAGGATGCAATCTCGTTATCATAAAAAGAGAATGTAGATAAAAATCTCAGATAGATACATGGAGAAAACTGGATTGTAGAATGAGCAAAATTCTTTAAAACTAAGGAGAAAACCATATCTATAAAACTGTAGAAGACTTGAATAGGGAAAGCTTAGAATAAAAGAAAAATGTCCAAGTGCGTAGTTTTCTGAATACCTACATTAATTACGTTTAAAACCCGTTTTCCTAACGATTTCCATAAATATCTTGAACGACTAACTTTTATAATTCTGCAAATATTCATCAAAATTACATTGCAATTGACATGAAAAAAAACTGCATTTAATAAGCTTTTTAGGCTTATGAAGTAACCCCTCTGTCATTTCATCACCTTTATCAATCCACACTCATCACTTTTCTTTTCAAAATAAATTAAATTCAAAGCCTTTATAAAGATCACTTCTAAACTCGTTCAACAAATAACGAAGACTAATTTACATACCCGTAATAAGTGCCCAGGTGTACACGGAAAACATAAAAGAGTGCGACATATGAGAAGATTCTTATATAACTAACTAGCTGACCCGGCGAACTTTGTTCCGCCTTAAAGGCAATATCACATGGTCACATTAAAAATCTATCTATCTATATATATAAAACTCTTCCGTTACTGAGTGACTGACTGACAGACAACGCACAGCCGAAACTACTGGTCGTAGACAGCTGAAATTTGGAATGTAGGTTCCTTGGGATATGTAGGGGAGCACTAAGAAAGGATTTCCCGAAATTCCCACGGGAACGGGAAAAAACGGGATTTTAAGTTTTACGCGGGCGAAGCCGCTGGCAGAAGCTAGTANTGAGTGACTTATTTACAGTGATGGCAAGACAGATCGGAAATTCAAGCTGTTTAAACTCAAATGGCATGTCGGTTTGGACCATCGGAATGAGAACTTTCCCCCCTTTGATTTTTTCTTTGAGTATTGTGGCGTAAATCAAATTGTTCATCAGTTTAGCACATTGCACAGTTCTGGTTGGTTTAAGTTACGAAGCATGGTGAGCAGTTACATCGACATGTCCTATGTCCTTATCCCAGTTCTTAGCTACCTCTCTACCAATTTTCAGCCGTTCTTGAGTTATAAATTATGATGTCCTGGTACAGACGACAGCAGGTCAACGTATACGAATCTGTCAAATTTTACCAATCGAACATCAACCTACCTCCCTCGACCGTGTCCGCCAGTCTATGGTCAAAGGGTGGGTATATATAGTTCAGAAATGCTTATTATTTATTGTTATTGTTAAACACATTCTCGTATAGAAATTTATGTAGTATATTATTTTTTGTATTTCTTTACTTTTTTCGGTTATATATAGTTTCTTTATTTTTATTTTTTGTTTGTTACTTTTTATGTAAATAATTTATAATGTTTTTGCATGCCCCAGGCTGAGACAACGTATGTGTCCGTTGTTGCCTCGGACCTTGTTTGTGGTCCCGAGGTAAGGACGCGCGGGTCAGCGCTGAAAACCAGCGCTGTTGTCTCGCGTTTTCGAGTGCGAACACAGCATAATGCTGAGCGCTGACCCTTTCGCGCAAAAATGACGCAATTTATACCTACGTATAATCTGTGTCACGTCCAATATTGTATGTGTATTTTATTTTATGTTTTTCGTGTTGTCATAGTACATTTTGTATGCGTCATTTTTGATTGCGAATAAATAGTTTTTCTTTCTTT
>NWSH02000150.1:9072157-9088546 GCA_002382865.2 Heliothis virescens
TGGATTTAACCATTAAGGTTGCATACGCGACAGACGCTTAAAAATGGAGTAACTGCCCGTTTTCCCAACATTTCCCTTCACTGCTCAGCTCCATTTGATTGTAGCGTGATGAAAAGTATACCTACTATAACTAGCTCAGGAGTATGAAAAGTAATTATAAGTTTCGTTTTTTTTGTTTCTATCCGTTAAAGTAACATTGTGTGCATTATACAGACAGACAAAAAAAATACTGATTGCATTTTTGACGTTACTGGCTGGTCACACTGAAAGTTCAGTGAAAGATAGGTTGGATAAAATTNCATTAAGGTTGCATACGCGACAGACGCTTAAAAATGGAGTAACTGCCCGTTTTCCCAACATTTCCCTTCACTGCTCAGCTCCATTTGATTGTAGCGTGATGAAAAGTATACCTACTATAACTAGCTCAGGAGTATGAAAAGTAATTATAAGTTTCGTTGAAATCCGTCTCATAGTGTTTTGTTTCTATCCGTTAAATAAAGTTACATTATACAGACAGACAAAAAAAATACTGATTGCATTTTTGACGTTACTGGCTGGTCACACTGAAAGTTCAGTGAAAGATAGGTTGGATAAAATTGACAATTTTGTTGAACGTACCGTTTACACGATGCAATTTTAGGTGCATATCTTGAATGCGACTAGTACGCAACACTCTTGACAATTCAAGAAATGCCTGATACGTTTACACAGTGCAAGTCGCATCTTGCTGCTATAAATGCTCAGGCAACAGGCATAAAAATTGCAATGTGTAAACAGGCCTTTAAACGAAAAATTGCATTCAAGGACTTATTGAATCTCATAACACTAGCGGCCTGTTTCACAGATTCCAGATAGAAGTGTAGATCTATCTGACAGATCATGTCATAGAAAATTAATTCTTCTTCTTCCTGCCCTTATCCCAATCTATTTGGGGTCGGCGCAGCATGTTTTCTTCTTCCATTCTCTTCTATTTGCCGTCATCTCACAAGTAACATTCTTCCTAGCCATATCGACTTTCACGCAATCCATCGATCGCTTCTTTGGTCGTCCCCTTCTGCAATATCCATCTACATTCATGATAGAAAAGTAATTAAAATAAAAAAAGCATTTCTATGGCACTATATAATATGGAACCTCTGATTCTAGCCGTACAAATTATAAACGTAAAGTTCAGTATACTTTTATCCGGGTAAGGGAATTAGTTCGTAGTTCTCTCGTGGCACGGGTGAGTTTGCGGGAATAGCTATAGTTAACCTTGTCTTAGAAATTTTAGAGCACGAAATAATGGCATTTAATTCCTAAAATGCAAGTTCGATTTTATCACTTCTATTTCTCAAATTTTCCGTTAGGTTTGTTCCGCGAGGTATCACCCTCATTCCGGAGGAACTCCTTCCCGTACCTGGATAAAATGATGCCCATGTTAAAGGAGGATAGTCCAATAGTTTCGGAGCGTATTTAATGCAGCAACCTTACCATTGTACTTTAATTTAAGTATAGATTACTGTACACTCAATAACTTACAAAACAACACAGAACCACGAATATTAGGAGAGGTCAAGAATAATTCCAACGATGTCATAATTCTATAGCAATATCAATTGTCATAGCGGTGTCTGACATAAACGCCATGTTGGACACACGATTACACAGCCTGCACCGATACCAACCTACACAAAATTATAACGAACGCCATCTTTAAAACGTCCAGTGCAATGGCGGAACATAACCTATAAAATGTGCTCGTACAGACAACAGCAGGTCACGGTACCCGAATCTGTTAAATTTTACCTGTCAAACATTAACTTACCTCCATTGTGATAAGGTTGAAAATCTATTGCAGAAATTTGTCAGATTGCGGTAACCTGATGTGCTGTCTGTACAAGTTTATGAGGGTGAAAAACACCTTTTAAGTGAAATTATCTCATGATATTCTTGAAACAATACATAATTTGATGTTCGGTTGTTTTTTTATAGGTTATTGAACGGAGGATTTGGACATTTTTTAAATTTATTAAGGTGTGACATCATAATAAGTTTGTGTGGGTGTATTTGCCGCAAGATGACAAAATCAAGTGGTGCTGTAGTTTTCCTATTTTAAATTCTTTTTTTTTTTATCATTTCTAATGCAAGGGGCATTAAATTACTTATGTGTATGAATGGGCTTCGAAACTTTTATGCGAATTAGAAAAATTATAACCTTAACTTTTTGTTGCAGGGAAAAATACGCCATAAAAATTTTGTAATTACCATTAAGTAACAAAAAATATATTACCACCACAAAATATTACCAAACGTGAAAAAAGAATATGTTGCAATAATGTCAATGAAAACAATTGAATACTTAGTGCTCTATCAAATATACTTTGAGCTGCGGTCAATATATCTGTTGGTACGAAATGTCTATAAAGAACAACTTAAAGGTTGCTACAAAGATTCATTAAGTTTTAAGGGATCAATAAAAATAATCTACACTAATATTATAAAGAGGTAAAATTGTTTGTAAAGTAGGTTTGATTGTAGGCGGCAATCTCTGGAAGTAATGAATCGATTTAAAAAAAATATTTCACCATTCGAAAGATACAGTATCCACGATTTTTGTAACATGTATAAAACAACGCGGTCGGTATTACCGTATCACCAATTGGGCTATGCAGGTCACTGGTGGTCAATGTATGGGCAAAAAACATCACACGAATTTAAAGAATAGTCGAGAAGTTTTACAAAAAACCTCATTATCTGTCCAGCTTTTGGAAGGCGTCTACCAGTCTTACAGTTGTTGTAGGTGTATACCAGTTTGCTGCATGAAGCGACTGCTTATCTGACCTCCAATATCTAGGTACTGGGTAACACGATACTCCTTGGTAAGGCTGTTTGTCAGACTAATTACTGCCGCTTATGAATATTAGCACGCCTGTTGATTAGATATAACAGTTCAACGTAACGTATCTACGATGCGAGATAAAAGAAACAGGTAGAAAAATAAAAATACTTTAATTAAACACATTGATTTGGTAAGAGAAAATGTCCTGAGGGTAATTTTTTTTAAATATGTTCCTGATGCAGCGATTTTTGTACAGACGACATCAGGTCAACGTATACGAATCTGTCATATTTTACTTATCAAATATTAATCTTTTCTTTTCAACCTTATCACAATGGGGGTCCATTGTGATAAGGTTGAAAATCGACTGCAGAAATCTGTACTAAAGTCTAAAGTCTGTACTAACGTGTTATGAAGCTGAAAATGCTGTTTGGCTGAACGCGCGAATCTCAGGAACTTTCTAGTATGGTTAAAAAAGATAACCTTTACTTGGGAGATAAATAGCCTAACTAATGATAAAAATAATGATAAAAAAGCACTTCAACAATTATTTTTTTTACACACTATAAAATCTATCCCCAACCGACTCCACATTATCATAAAAAAACAAAACAAACAAATGCATATCTACTTAACTAATAAAAATTACAAACATCGTGAGAAAAACCAAGAAAACTCGCCCATCGATCCAATTATAAACTGCCAATTTAAATAACATAGATAATAGCAACTCTTGCGCATCATGTGAACTGCTGGTACTCCTCTATGGTCCCACGACCTCTTTGTTAAGCAGTTTTTACTTCATACCCGATGAAGACGAGAGTGGGATGCGTTTGCGCACCCATTATGTTTTTCTGACGTAATCAACGTGTTTCCTAGTCTTATGTCATTAATTAGAGCAGTTTTTAGGTACTAGTTTGTTCGCTGGGAATATTTTTTTTTTTCTATGGTGGCTATTTCTTATAATTTGGCCCTTGGGGAATAACTTCATGCTACAACAACCAAGGAACGCGAATGAAACAGGACAAGAATATTATCAATTCTACCTTTGTTAAACATTGCTATTGTAGTATTTAATTTTCTATGATAAAATAAGATGATACTTGTACCTGTATTTTATAAGAATAGGTGGAGGACAGCCTTAAACTTCACTATGTACCACCAAGGGGGTTAAAAAATGCCAAAAAATTACATTACGTGAATGGACAGCCCCTTTCTCTATACTAATATTATAAAGAGGAAAACTTTGTTTGTTTGTTTGTTTGTTTGTTTGGTTGTAATGAATAGGCTCAAAAACTACTGGACCGATTTTAAAAATTCTTTCACCATTCGAAAGCTACATTATCCACGAGTGACATAGGCTATATTTTATCCGGGTACGGGCAGTAATTCCCACGGGACGCGAGTGAAACCGCGGGAAAACGGCTAGTCATCAATAATATTGTTGTGTTAGATATTGTATTACATAACAGTACTATACTCATAATTAATTAACACCAATTTTCTAGGCTATTCAAATGTTAAGATCCGTGAACTTGCGCCCACAGTTGGTTATAAAAGAAAGCAAATATTTGAGTCTAAATGTTAATAGTTACGGCAAATATAACGCCGAGAAGCTAATAGATAAAGTCAAGAATATCCAAATATTTAGCAGACGCATAGAACATTAGTTTTTTGACGCAGATCCGTTGGCATATACATGTTTCTAAAAAGCATTTTTATTCTTTAACCGTGCCACAGAAAAGTATATCTTTGATACCAATAGCGGATTAAAGGTAAAACATCTCGAGGAAACCTGGACTATTAACTCTGAAATCCTGGACTATAAAGTCACCCGCATTGAGCAAACCTGGTGATTAACGCTCAATTCTTCTCCGTGTGAGAGGAGGCCTGTGCCCAGCAGTGGGACGATAGAGAGGCTGATGATAACAGAAAAGAGGTTGTTAATCACTACAGCTTCCTTCAATGGTAAAATAGGTAGCTTAGCTGCAGACAAGACTTGGTGACATCATGATGAAGACTGACATCAGAATATTAAAACTTGAAAAGGCCTGTGTCCAGCAGAGGATAAACACTGATATGTAAGAGATAGACTTTTTATCTGGGATAGCTGTGGACATTTCGTAAAATCAATTTATCTATACTAATATTATAAAGCTGAAGAGTTTGTTTGTTTGAACGCGCTAAACTCAGGAACTACTGGTCCGATTTGAAAAATTATTTCAGTGCTAGATAGACAATTATTGGGGAAGGCTACTTTATATCCGGGCGCACCGAGTAGTTCCCACAGGACGCGGGTGAAACCGCTGGCAGAAGCTAGTACTTATATATATATAGCTTGACAATAAAGGCTTACACTCATATTATGCATCATTTTATATGTCAAATAACTCAAACCACAAATCGTTTGTTCTATTTCGGAAAGATCTTATCTTATCAAACATTGAAAATCCATTCAAAAATTCTTCACCTCCACATCGAGGTCACAAAACAAAAACAATGTATTTATAAGCTTACCACAAACTTAGCCATGCTCAAACAATGCTGGTATCTCACCTTAGAACATATAACCAGCTGGAACCGCTTTTACCACAAACCTCTATGTGACGAAGTCTAAAATCGTGTAAAGAGCGAGGCAATGCAACAAATAATGATAACTCATTAATTCATACTAATTTAACATTTTTGGCAGTCGTTACGGGGACTCGGAAGCCAGAAAGTCTGACAACCAATTTTACCAAGAAGTATCAGGTTGTCCGGGTAACCCGGCAGAGGAGGTCATAGGCAGTCGCTCCATGTAAAACACTGGTTCTCAGCTGCGTCCGGTTAGATTGGAAGTCGACCCCAACGTATTTAGGAAAATGCTAGGCAGATGATGTAAATAAAAAAATTGCGAGTCTCGTACCTTAAGCAGAGGGTAAGGCACAGCCATGCGATTCTCTAACTGACACATCATAGATGACAACAACGACGACCTCACAAATGACAAGGTTTTCGGTTTGAAGGATAAAATCGAAGGCAAAGTCGCCGTTGTCGTCGAAGGCGAGGATGATTTTTCATACATTTGGAACCATATTTTAGTTCTATGTCGCGCCGTCAACATCGTTGAAGCGCTGCGATCGCGCACTTATAGATGTTGCAACGATGATTTCTTGGTTGTAAAGATGTTTTGCGTTAGAGAAGCAGCCCCCAGATATGACGTCTCCAGTAGGTTCCATTATCTAAGTATCGTACTCATACCAGTAGCTCATACAATGCCGCCACGATTACCACGGTATTGCTCAACTGAGTCGAAAGTGATGCCTTGTTATGCAGTATTTAATGTTGACGCTAAGTATATCACGCTTGCGTAACTTGGTATGTAGTTTATTACTTTCTTGTGTGATTTATGCAAAAAGAAAGAACAGGTATGAATAAATTGCTGAAAACTACTAACTTGCTAACAAGGACACGTAACTATTAAATATTTATACAATGCCTGATTAGTTACTGAAAATTCAGGCTTCTTCTTTTATCCACAACGAAATTATAGAGAGGTCGAAAATAGCCTGAATTGCTTCGAGAAAAGGATGGTACGGCCGTGCCGCTTTTTTCTGATCGACTAGGCGGGGCACTACTGTGCCCCCTGATAAAAGATAGAGAGAAGGTGGTTTTCACTCTCCTTTTACGAAAAGTCCTGAGCCAATATTGACAAAACAAATAGTCTGACCGTTTATGGTGCAGTTGTCAGTTGCCGTCAGTACAAATAAATAAGTCTTCCCCTGAAAATTGACAGCTGTCAAATGGACAAAAAACCGATGGCACTTTAATTATGAAACGCTGACTTGACAATATACAGTATTTTATAATGAAACTAGCTTCTGCCAGCGGTTTCACCCGGTTTCCCGTGGAACTACTGGGCGCACCCTAACTGCTGACCTACTGCGGATAAAAAGTAGCCTATAGCCTTCCTCGATAAATTGGCAATCAAACACTGAAAGAATTTTTCAAATCGGACCAGTAGTTCCTGAAATTAGCGCGTTCGAACAATCTCTTCAGCTTTATAATATTAGTATAGATTTTAAGAAGATACATCTAATTGTGGTATAAAATGGTAGTAACTACAAATAGGTTTTACAAAGCCCGCCTTTTGAATAAAAACTGCGCAGTAGTATCAAAACTTAAAAAAAAAACAATTTGAAATATTTTCCATCGTGACTCACATGTACCAGTTTGGGGTTAAACAAGTTTACTCCAAATAAACTCCTCAATACCTTGATTCTCTTCTAAAAATAATCATTTCAAAGCAAAGACGAAGTATAAAAACATACTTATGTTATGTCACACGTAGCCACCTGAAATGGTTTTATATTGCAAAACACAGCTGAATTATTGTACTTGCTTTAACGCAAGTGGGATAGTTTATAGTTCAATAAAACAAATAATAATAGCAATTTCAACATAATCGATAAAACTGGGCTATGCTATCAATTGGCGCGCCCCTGTTTTATAGGCTTTAACATAAGCAAATCGCGAAATGTGGGTGCAATACTTACAGGTACTTTGCAAAACTGAACAGGAATTCAATTGATGTGTCAATGTTTTTCCGAGTATTAAATCCGATAAGTAAAAATCGCTTACTGGTTTTCAAAAAACTTTCAAACAACCCCGACAGACAACACATGAAAACCGACATTAGTTTGGAAGTTGGTGATTGAAACAACCGTACGCCGGAGAACACGTACCAGTCGGCCCTGCGCCTGAACTCTCTCCGGTCGTGCCAAATTGCCGTCCCATCGAGCTATGAGAGTGAGGGAATAGGGAGTGTACCTGTGTCTGCGCAAATGCTTGTGCACTACAACATGTCCTGTGCAACTGGCTGATCTTAGAGAGACCAGCTGCCGCAACCAACAATCGGTCTAGACCAGGGGTCGGCAACCTTTTGAGTCAAAAGAGCCAAAAGTTATAATTTATAACATTTTTAAGTTTTCAAAGAGCCACAAACAGTGGCGGCACTAGACCAAATGTGTACGTCGGCGACATGCGACATAAGTTCGTGAAGCCAAGGGTGGATCCAGCTGTTGTGCTAGGGAGGGGGAGGGGCGTTGGTCATACATTTGTGGTCAAGTACCAGTACATAATTTTATTTAGATAATATATACATGAAGAAATACATAGAAACGTAGTATGAATGCGCGAGCGAAGCGAGCGCGAAATGTTTTCAGCTCGACGTGTAAACATCGTAAAGAAAAGGGCACGAGTAGACTGAGCGCGATTTCTTTTGACAGTTTTAGGTCAAGTAACAAAAATATCTAATTTTCAAAATGTATCTCAGGTACCTACTAAAATAATGTAAGGCTGAAGTTGCCACGATTTGTCTAAGTTAATTTGTGGAGGAATAAAGCAAGGAAAAAGACAGGCAATCTATACTTATAATAAATCTGTAGAGAGGTCAATACTGTACATGAAATATATTTCCAAAATAACTATATGGGGGTGATTAGGGATCGATACTGATGTCAAAAATGCAATCAGTAGAATTTTTGTCTGTCTGTCTGTATAACCGTTTAGAAACCAAAACTACTCGACAGATTTTAACGAAACGTGGTACAATTATTATTCATACTCCTGAGGTGGTTATAGTATACTTTTCATCACGCTACAATCAATGGGAGCAGAGCAGTGAAGGGAAAGATCTTTGATTATGACGACCCGTTGTCGCTGGCATAAACGACATTTTCCGCTAACGAAGTCGCTAGCAGAAGCTAGTATGTAATATAAATGCGCGAGCGAAGCGAGCGCGAAAATTTTATCAGTTCGAGGATTAAACAGGAAGTGCACGTAGAAATAAAAGAGTGCGCGATTTTTTTTCAAAACCATGTCATTTATTACACTTAAGCCTTTACAAGCACTAATGAAAGCCAAGACAAAATATAGGTCTGGAAGTTATTTCATAATTAATTTAGTTGCACATTCCATTTTGACCACCACTAAGACCCTCACGAACCGCCCTTGGCGAGGCCTTCACTTGCAGTGAAAAATCGTTAAATGAAGTGGGTCAGATTAAAAAATTATCGAGTTATATTGTTAATAAAATGATGACGAAAAATAATCACACACATAGAAATTGAAGTAGTCGAACCTTTCAGCGTTTAGCCTCACTGTCTTTTTCAGTATTGTGTCGTAGTTAAGTTTAGCCGCTATTTCAGCTTCAATTATGCGAACTGATAACGCGGATATTCTATCTTGCCTCATCGTGCTTCTCAAATAGATTTTTATAAATTTCGACTTTAAGAAACTCCTCTCAGCGGAAGCTGTGCTAACCGGAACTGTGAGCATAATTCTAATTTTAAAATAAATTAATAAATGTTAAAATACTAAAATTCATTATCAGCTGCCTAGCTTTCTCCCGAATTGTTCGGGGTCGGCAATCTAAACCAGGGTGACTGGCGAAACGAAAATAAATAGGTAACTAGTTTTTCTGCGAGGCCTCCTCAGGAATCAACGTAAAAGTGGCTGAGAGATAGAAATGGTGCCGAATCTTTGTTAATCGATTGAGAAAGTTCTTTAATTGGTTTTTATTTTATAAAACAAATAATATTTTTGTATGGAACTAAAGAGCCGCAGCTTCCCATCCAAAGAGCCGCATGTGGCTCGCGAGCCGCAGGTTGCCGACCCCTGGTCTAGACAGAAGCATCGTTCTTTCGAAAGCTACGTCACTACAAAAAATATGTCAAGACCTAACACTATTTAAAACCAAATCATGATCACCCAATACGGTACCAATACAAATAATACAGCTATACTTTGACGTCATATCCTGGCGTAACGTAGGACACGAATGTCGTCCGACAGGGAATCGGGTCGTATCGTATTTTACAGCATTTTAGTGTCGCAGCCATATTGCGTATTGACCGTAATATTTTGTAATAAGTATTAAAATTTGTTTTATTTTATGACTTTAGGTTTTTAGTTCGTGGTTGCATTCTTGTGGATTATGCGGGTTTTTTTTTCGTTTTTGTTTAATTTCGATTTTAATTTTGAACGAGGGAAATATATTGGAGAAATTATTGGAATTTCTAGGGTACTTACTTATTCGTAACCGGATAAAAGTAGCCCACATGAAGGATATCGATAAATGAGTTATCTAAAATTGTATTTTTTTTCTAATCTTCCCAGAAATTTAAGCAAACAAATTATCTATTATCTACCATTGGCAGTTTTGCACTTTACTTATTTAAGTTTCATCAAAATATGTAAGTAGAGACTTCTTACAATATTTTTTGCGTATTGCTCTTCGAAATTATGTGAAGAGCTCGTGGCTAAGTCAAAGCCGCGCGGATCGATCGATCATAAGGTTAAGCAACGCTTGGCGCGGTCGGTCCGTGGATGGGTGAGGCACGATCATAAACAGTGGGTCCCGGCTGTCATTTGAACATCTTTGGCAGTCGTTACGGGTAGTCAGAAGCCAGAAAGTCTGACGAACCAGTCTTGACAAGGGGTGCCAGGTTGCCCGGGTAACTGGGTTGTGGAGGTCAGACAGGCAGTCGCCTCCATGTAAAACACTGGTTCTCAGCTGCATCCGGTTAGACTGGAAGCCGACCCCAACATAGTTGGGAAAAGGCTAGGCAGATGATGCTCTTCGAAATTATGTAGAACAGATCAATTTGAACCGACAAATAAGTTATTATTAATATTTAATCCATCTAAGTACATTACGGTGATCATACATAAAACTTACTATGTATGTATGTTCTATTTATACCAGCTTTGCTTCGTGTCATTGACCTTATCGGTGACGTCATAAAGGTCATGCTTGGTATTCGTAAAGAGCGCATGCGCATGACCAGCGTACACAGAAAACTGAGGTCGTCAATTTGGAAAACAAAACATTGAAATACTAGGTTTCGCCCACAACTTCGTTCGCCTTCGAAGATAACTACGTCAAACATCCGGATAAAAGGTAGTATTTCTGTCACAAGGGTGCTAGCAATCTGCATGGCAAATTTTATCTTGATTGATACAGCTATTTTAGAGTGACAGCGTAACAAAGAAGCTCACTTTCATCCTTAAATTTTTGTTAGTAAGCAAGAATAGATTCGATAAAGCATAAAATCTGTTTATGAAAAAGAGAATATGTTATGAAAAATATATTTTCTTTAAAATGAGTCCCGACTAAGTTAAAAACTATATCTTAAATGCACTAACACTTATCAGTTTCGATAATTGCCATTAAAAATGATTTCGCCAATAATGTATTTAGTTACATAAATAAAACAATAACGTATCGGTTACAATCGCTATTGACATTAAGATGACCCAGTCGGTACTCGCAATCAATTGCCTGGTGCCTCCCACGGATCATTTTATTAGTAATCGCTGCTGCTTGATTTTAGAATGATGTGGTTGTAGAGGTCCCCAGAATGATGAATTACTAGCATCCACCAGCGTAGGTATAGATGTGCCGTTGCCGGCAATATTGCCCAAAGTGGGAATATTGGTAGCAATATTGCCGCCAATATGGCCCTAAGTGGCAATATTGCTACCAATATTCCCACTTTTTAGCAATATTGCCGGCAACGGCACATCTCTACGCCAGCGGTTTCAAACGGGTCCCGAGGGAAATACATCCCATACCCGGATTAAAAGTAGCCTATATTTTAATCTCATATAAAAGCTATATTACTGCCAAGTTTCATCTAAATTCGTCCAGTAGTTAACTTTCCAGTATTATGATAAGGTTGAAAATCTATTGAAGAAGTTTGACAGATTGCGGTAAGCTGCTATGGTGGTCCGTACATTAAGTTGAAGTTTAAGTAACAACTAATTTTCGTCTCTGTTAGACCAACACTCATATAACTGGGGACCCTAAAATTAAGTTGAAATAAATTTCTTAGAATCTGAGGATAAAATGGGTTATCCCAAAAACAGAAATACAGGGCAGACCAAGGAAGAATCAAATTACCTCTCATACCTACATTAAAACTAAAATTACATTATCTAAGCTCACTAAAATTACATAAAATGAAAACTAACCTAAGCTAACCCCCAATTTCGAAGTTCAAAATTCAAACACAGAAAGGAAGTGCCAACATTAACTGTACACCAATAGACAACACACTTACAACATAATAAAAAAAAACACTATAAGTACTGCAATTTCTCGCAATCATGTTACTGGCATACAACCATAGAGGTCAGAGTAGACACGAGTTTGTCTTGTTACGGCCAAGTCAGAGTGCGAAGTGTGATATTGAATCTCGAAGTTAATGATTTTGCAACGGTTCCTCATATTTAAAGATGTTAGTGTATTCTTTGAGGCTATCTGCCTAGCCTTTTTGTTTATGTTGGGGTCGGTAGACTGATCTGATGCAGTGGAATGTCAGTGTTTTTTATGAAGCGACTGCTTATCTGACCTCCTCAGCTCAGTAACCCAGGCAAGTCCTTGATAAGACTAGTTGTCAGAATTTTTAGACAGACTGCCAAAGATTTTCAAATGACCCACTTTAACGTGCCAAAACACGAAGGAACTCGTAATGACATAAATGGTAAAATGGCCACCCATCAACAGACCGACAATCATTGCTTAACCTTATTATGGACCGACCCATGTGACCGTTGCAAAAATTCTTCAAAGATATTCGATTTTGCAAAGCTAAGCAAAAAAATAGGACGATGAACAGTTTTTTATAGACCCGTCTGTGTAAGCTAGTCTGGCAGGGTTATCGGGTTTTTCCTCATGGAATTCCCCACCCGAAGTCTGGATAGGCGGTGAATTTAATAAGCTTATTGAACGTGGATAAAAAAGAACTGGAACTAACGTAGCGTTAAGTTTTGTTCAAGTGAAATCAAATGTCCATATTTTAATTTAACTAACTCTGTCGATCTGTCTGTGTTTCGTGCTTTTCACGAATGAAAAGTACACAAATAGGTACTTATAATGCTGACAGTCTACTTTTTGTCCGGGTGCGGAAAGTAATTCGCGAAGCAAAACGCGAGGAATAGCTAGTTTTGGATATATTTTAAGTGATACTACTCCCAACGTTTCATAGGGAAAGCAAGGCTGATCTAGATCTATACAGAGAAGAAATAGTCCCGTTCAAATCATTGCTAGAAAATCAAAAAAGAACTTATCTGCTTCAAATGTATGTCAAAAACAGCCTTCAAGCGTGTCTCTGCCTATTATTTCCAATTTCCTATACTAACAGTTTCTTTGTACTCTTACATTGTAACAGCAATTTCGTCCCATTCCTCCTTTAACAGTTAAATTATCTAACTCTAGCCGAGTACCGCAAACAGATCGCGTTTTTTCACACTTGCATCTAAAACGTGCTGCCACCTATTTATTTACTTAGCTGAGATTCGGTTCATTGAACTTACCACTGACCATACCAAGCTCAGCCAAAAACACCCTTACGTCAACTACATAAGGTCTAAGAATCCGCAAACAGAATATTGCAAGTCAACGTCTTACCAAAGACACGTTTGCGGTCCGAACACGAAATTGATCTCATTTAAGCACCTATTTCTTAAGTGTTAAGGTTCAAAAAATTCACCGCGGTTTTTTTCGACGGCAAAAAATAAATTTGTATCACCTATTTACCATAAAATTTACGCACGTGACGATTCGATGAATAGTTTTCAATGGGAATGTCGTTCAGAAAAAGTTGACACCTGAAGTTGCGCAAGAGTGTGCCTCTGACTTTGACACCATTGTCCAATACTTTTCCGCTTTTTAGGCGTTTTGTCGTTATTTTTGAAACAATGACGAAATGATTCACAATGAATTTGAGGAAACACGGCTTAAGTGAGTCTCCTCTGATGTGATGCAAGTAATGTTTGTGTAACAGTGTACATAAACAACTGAAACTTTGTATCATAGTTTAGGTATGTAGCCTGAAAGAAGTAGATCGATATGTGCTATGAACTGATTTGGTACAAGAGTGAGCCCTTTTTCATCGAAACTATTACTAGCTCCGAATTCCTTTGCTATTACCAGTAGTTCAAATAAAAAGAAGCCTAAGTTACACTATCAGTCAGAGAAAGTCCCGTTCCGAAATTCGTCTAGCCATTTCAAAGATAAGCAATATTTCTAGGCAGGAACAAATAGACAGGCAGAAAAATTACATATAAAATACATAAAATTACATTAAAATTACAAACAGATACTCCAATTGTATTTATTTGTATACCTTGATAACACTATCCACAATAAACCCAGCTATAAAACTATCAATAGCACAGCTGGGTACTACCACAAAGCTCCAATAACTACAATTTTTTATCAACATAAGAGCTCTAGCACACTGCAGATTTTCGATCGGCCGACAGTTTGATCGGGCAGTTTGGATACCGCGCACACTACACCAACTATTTAGTCTGGTTGGTGGTGGGTGCGCACATCTAGCCAACAGTCGGCCGATTGTATACCAATCAATTGAATTTTCCCGAATTTAATGGAATAAGATAGTGTAATATCAGCCCGCAAAATGAAACACGTTTGGACAAAAACTTTGATTTTGTAATTGAAAAGTATATTGATGCACACAATACCCTTTATTACACAAAAGTTTATCACGTGCAAATGGTATTTTCTCTTAATTTTGACGTCATTATGATGATATTGTAATTATTATAACATAGAGGCATCGCAAATCATCATTGGTATTTTTTATTATCGGCTGGTATCACTGCATGATATTTCAAGACCAAGAATTTTGAAGCAGCGGTGGAGTTCAAGACTAAAATAACAATTTAGTTATTTCTTTCGTCCTTTTCTATCGTATGCTTGAAAAAAGATCTGGGAAAGAGATAAATTATGTACTCTCAGTTTTGCTTTTTTGGCATGTGACAAAATCTGTTATTTGGTTTCCTTGGTGATCGTTTTACTTGGCTAAATTATGTAGTACATTACTTATAGTGTCTGACGTTGTGTTAATTGACAAGTTAACTTGTTCGAATGTTGATTGTATAAAAGACTGATATTTTTTTCAGAATTTACTGGATATAGCGTAAAATTTTTACAATAATTCTATAGTTTTAGTGCACGAATTCTATTCAGATCGATAAAAAGCAATTGTGTGAACTCTGTGATACAATGCCCTGTTTTGTTCCCGGGTGCCAATCCCGTTCATCATGAAATGAAACAGACTACGAACTATTGACTTTCTTTTATGCTGACTTTCCATCGGTAAGTTTTTGGTAAATTAGAAGTGAGATGACCTGATAATCGGATATAAATATTACTTATTCATATTGTAGTAAAAACTACACGTAAAATCTATTTGAGTAGAAGTTCTTACGATTTTTTTGAATGTATTTTGATCATACATCGTCTAATATGTAGCCGAAAATTTAATTTTACAGATTTGAAAGCTGCTTGGGATCGACATTCACGTGCCCTCCAAGTGTCTCCTGTACAGTGACTCCTTTACGGAAGCTACTTTAATCCCACAAAGCGATCTAGACCCGGGAATGAAACCCAAGACTCCATGCACAGTAGTCACGATTGGCTCCCACTAGAGCATCTAGGCAACTGCGAAAACATATATTTAAAAAAATATTGTATACAAGTGCTTTTTCAGCGATATTCTTTCTCTTTTTACATCAGAAAGGTGTTATTTGTTCTACAAACATGTGCTTTTAAAAGATATTGTTGTTATTTTTATTAAATGTTGAAAATAAACAGCCAATCTTATAAAAATATATGTTTATTATATCTTATATGTATGTATGTACTACAGAAATTAAACGGGTATAGTTTGGAAATGACTAGTTTATTTTTATTTCTTTGAAATAGAATGTTTAGATGTCAACATATTTTATTAACGTGTATGTTCTATGTTAATTCATAATATATTTTTCACATTTCTGACAGTCAACAAGTTGTTGTCTAGCAACATAAAGAAGAATAAGTATAAAACCTTCTTCTTAACATAATTTTGTCAAAATCAACAAAACTTTAGTTTTGCCTTTTTAGGGTTCAGTAGCCAAATGTCAAAAACGAACCCTCATAAATTCGTAATGTCTGTCCGTCCGTCCGTATGTCACTTTATTCCGAAACTATTAAGACTACACAATCAAAACTTAGTAGAATGTTTTATATTTTCAGTTTTACGATTTTTATACAAAAAAAGGTAAACTACAAGGTTTGTAAATCTAAAAAAGTATATGTTATTATGTTATGGAAAAATTTAAAATAATTTTAACATGTTTATTTATATATTTGTACGAAAAACAAAGTAATTCTTTGTTTGTTACCGAAAAATGTTTGTAGTTTGGCTACTCATGGATAATAGGTACATGTATTTTTCATAGATAATTGACGGAATCCTTCATGCGCGAGCCCAACTAGCACTTGGCCGGTTTTTCATAAAGGCGGCGCTATATGTATGACAGCCGTATGTTACAGTCAAAACTCTTTACCAGTCCAAGCGTCTATTAACTGGTTATAGTATAATACTGGCTTTTGCACGCGGCTTTGTCCGCGTTTACTCGTCTCGACTTCATGGATTATACATAATGGATTATACACATATATACTTAATGGATATACAGGTATTACATTGATTTATTGTGCATGCTGTGGT
>NWSH02000150.1:9102000-9113848 GCA_002382865.2 Heliothis virescens
AGAGAGAGAGAGAGTCGAGTGAACACTGCAACGGTAACCGTTAACAACCTCGTATTTGGGCTTTTATTATTCCTGTTGACGAGAATTTTCAATGGGGAATAGAGTAGAATAGGTCTTTATTTGCTTTGAATGTAGGTGCATGAAATAGGATGGAAAGTTACATAATACATAATAATAATACGTTCTTCCTTATTAGCATGCAAATATATATAAAACTGGGAATTAACTAAGGATAATAGCTGTTACCCGGTGGTAAAAAAAAATTCTTGTCAGGTAAATACATCATTATTGTGTCCGGTAGATAAAAAAAATGTCATGTTTACAAGCTTATTTCAATTAAATCTTTAGAATGTTAGTATTATTAAGTCTGAAATTTAAATTGTCTTTTTTTAATTGATACGATCCTGGTAAAGTTTAACTTTGACTATATCAAATGTGCCAAAAACATAGCCATATTTAAACGCGGTAAAATAAGCCCAACCTGAATTTTACCAAAGAAGTGTCCATACAAACAATGTTCTCACAGTATAGTTAGTTAGTATTTTATGACATATATTTAATATTTCAATTTTTATATTTAGTAACACTATACAAAATTATAATTATGTAAGCGTGTCGAAGTCTAACGACCCACTGTGCATGCGGACATGTATGCACACGCACACAACGTTCTTAGAGAAACGTCAAAAAACCCAAATTTCCCGCCGCGCATTCCCGAAGCTTGGCCTTAAGCACGTGCCAAGAAATTGCTTAGAAATATACAATGGGGACAATGGATGGGTCTATATAACAAAAGGCTTTTTTTTAAAGCTGTAACGTTGTCTATGAGTCACTGTTTAGACACACGTGGGTATCTTATTCAATAAATTATTCTTAAATATTTTATACTAAAACTAGTTGTAGTCTTCGGTTTTACCTGCGTCCCCGTAGAACTACTTCCAGCATTAGGTTAAAACGTAGTCAATATTTTCATTAATTGCACCAAGATACAAAGTAATGTAGTTTCATCAAAATCTGTTCAGCAGTTTCTACGTGACAAAGTAAAAAACATCCATTTTATTAAAACTGACGTTTATCTATACTCATAATATAAAGCGAAAAAGTTTGTTTGAACGCGCTTGCCTCAGGAATTACTGATGCTATTTGAGAAATTCTTTCAATGTCGGATAGCTCATTTATCGCTGTAGGCTATAAGCAATATTTTATCCATGTGCGCGTAGTAGTTTCTTCTGGATGCGACTAAAACCACTGGTGAAGGCTTGTAATACGTAATGTGAAGTGTAAATGACTTTTCTTAGAAGTGAAAAATGATGCATTTTCAACAGACCCATTTTTATATTCCTCTATACTATTTTTTTGTAAAATATATTCTTCATCACTGTAAATATGGCCGCCAGCATATTAGCTAATCTGAATATTTTCAGTGGATCCATTAATCTTCGTTGAACTGTAGTTAAAGCAAACGAGCGTTTAAATTCGCGAACACTCCGAAGGCCGGCTAATCTCTAATTGATGTATTTTTAATAACATATTGCGGTGCTTTGGAATCCGCTTACATCTCGTCTTTTTGTCCTTTTTAAGGACGATGTGCAATTTTGTTTAGTCTGGTGCTAACCACTACACTGTCCTCGATACAGACAGATAGTTAATAGATAGTGGATAGATAGATAGTTAAAAAGTAATGATATGCTTACTAGAGAATGGTTCTCAAAATTGAACAAAAGGCAAAAACTCTAGTAGCAAAATAACAGATAGATACGTTATTGAAATCCGCACTTGATAGTACACCCTTGTATAGTGGGTATCAGTAGTTTTATGATTTATTGATTCGTATAAAAAAATGTTTCTAGCACTTTAAGATTGCTATATCTCCTCTCTGAGAGAGCAACTTAGTGTTCTGGACTTCGATTCAGTGTCAAATAATCTACAAGAAATAATATGTTTCACCTTAAACTTTTTAGTTGGAGCTTTATGCAAAAAGTTATAGTCATTATTTCAAAAATATCGAAACAGGTCACTATTCTTGCTACCGTTTTTGAAAATCGTAACGCTTTTATTACGGAATCATTCAAATGGATACCGTTTCATAATATTTCACAAAGCAGGAGGTAATAAAAAAGAAATGTCTCGGCTATTACGCAAGCAGATGTAAGATTTATAAAATTAAAATAACAAGTTTTAATTTCCGGTGCATTTGAAATTGTTGAAATGTCATCATGGATTTTTCTGGTGCAAGTTTTGTCGCTATGACGACAATTCGGTCAAATTACTCCGCGTAGGCTATATTTAATTGGGAGATAATAATCAGAATGACCCCTCCCGCTGTGGGTGACAGCGTGTCAGACTTTTACTGACTAAAACCCACCGTGTTTATTCGGGAGCCCTTTGTGAGCCAGGGCCGCGGTAACTCTTTCGAACAACCCGTTTTACCATTAGTCCCCAAAGTTAGTGTATTCATCCAGCAAACAAAATTCTATGTATATTCAAATATTAGCGCTGTTATTATTAGGTATGAGCTTATTATGAACATGAAAATAACTGTCCGTCTGTTGGGCTCTTACGTGTCTTTAGGAAACTACTTCCGACACACGGATGTAGAATAGTTGTCTACGTCTTTCCTCAGGCGGTAGACTATTTTAACCTCCCTCACCTAATTGCATTTAAATCTGTTCAGTATTATCGGGAAAGGCCGACAAACATACAGATATACATTTTCTTATTTCTCATATTGGTAAGGATAGAGGATACATCAGCTACAAACACCCGATTTAACTTTTATTCTCCCTATCCCCTTTCTCTTTGTCGATGGGAAATCTACTTACCCCCTCACACTCAAACAAGCGTGAAGCCATTTCCCGGCACGTGTAACCATGCGTATGGCACTCATTAGATATTAAACACTTTCTCCAAGGCGGCGCCATATTGTTCGCTGTGCGCATGCGCGTCAATCCACTAATGAGGCTACATTTGCATTAACTTTTTATTATTAGTTACAAATTAAAACTGCTGTCGAGTTGATTGTTTCTGTGATTCCGAAGTGATATCTATAGTTTACCTACTAATATTAGGAAGCTGGACCAGTCTTACCAAGGGGTGCCAGGTTGCCCAGGTAACTGGGTTGTGGAGGTCAGATAGGCAGTCGCTCCATGTAAAACACTGGTTCTCAGCTGCATCCGGTAAGACTGGAAGCCGACCCCAAAAATAGTTGGGAAAAGGCTAGGCAGATGATGAGATGATGAGATGATTAGGAAGCTGGACAATTTGTGTGTCTGTTTGCTTAAACCAGAAATTACTGGTCCGATTTGAAAAACGAGAGTAGCTAGTCCATTACTTGAGGAAGGTTATAAGTTACTTTTTATCCGGATGTGCGAAATAGTCTCCAAAGGAACGCGGGAGAATCCTCCGACGCCAGAAGGAAGCCAGTTAGATGTAAATGTTGAGTATCTAAACTTGTCCTTTTTTCAGACAGAGGAATCATTTTCCTTCCAAAAACACTATCATAATTATAAAGAGGATAAGTTTATAACCTCTGAATCTACTGCACTGATTTTGAAAATTCTTTGCCCCATATACAATACGAGTCACTATCATAGAACACATTTTTATCCTAATAAGTAAGCAAAATTGATACCCCTACTATCAAGGTACAACTAAAACCGCTGGCAATAAATACTAAGCTACTAACAAAATAAACCAATCAGAAGCTCGATCATTCCGCCATATATCGATACCATCGACTAACACTCTCCTGCCCTATTTAAACTAATCTCAATGAAATAAATCGCTTCTCTAATTAACTCGTAATACGATACATTGCGCGAGCCAGACACAGATACACATCAGTGCAGAATAAAGTATACAGCTTACACACGCGAGCACGCAAACGGCTTACTAAGTTTTGTTGGTGTAATTGAAGGGGGGAATCAGAATAGGGGTTTTTGGAAACCATATTTTAGTCGAGCAATTTATTGTACAGAAGTTAGCAGGTTAACCTGCCTCAATCTTTCCTTCAATAGATTTTTAACCTTATCACAATAGTGGAAGTTTAATGTTCGATTGGTATAAAATTACAGTACAGACGTACTAGGTAATAGAGATAGTTGGAAAGCCTGTAGAGGCTGCAGGATTTTTCGAAAGAGTTACCGTGGTGACTCTGGAATTCAAAGGACTTCAAGAGGATTACAGGTGGTTTTAAGACATTTAAGTCTAACACTCCCTTCGGCTGCACACACCGCAGGAGAGGTCATAACGATTTCCCATCTACACAAAATTTTGAAAAAAAGGAACAGATTTACTAAGCACATCCATTTCCATATTTTGCCAGTCATCAGGAACAACGTAGATAAGTAATAGAAAGTAAGAATATGGCTACTGAACAGGAACCGATGAAAACTCCGATAATTCCACCTTCCACGTGGAAAACCCAGAAACATTACACAATCGGAGTCAATACTAGATACCAATTGCCACATGAATAGGCTTGTCTAATTGAAAATAATTAAATACCTAAGCATAGTTATTGTTTTAGTAAAGTAAAAACGTATGTTGATTTACTACCGATAGTATATTGCGAGTAAATAGATTGCGATGTCCCATTGAGTGTAGAACTATGTAGATTAATTTGTAGTGTGCTTTAAATTTTGGGCATCCAAGATCCAAATCTTGTGAGGGACGTGTCTAATGCCGGCCCCTGCAATATTACACATTACATACTAACATAGTAATAAGTTTATTTACTAACACAATCTGTATTATAATTATATGTATGTTAGTCCTTAAGGTATTTATTTATCTATGGGCCAAAGTAGCCTGACAATAAAGATTTTATTATTTATTACAAGAATTTGTGCAAGAACTTGTGTGTAAAAATGTAATGTCCAAAATGTAAAAAAATCTATTTAATTTCCTCTAAAATTAAACTAAAGGATACAATTTGCTTTAAAAACCTGAATAGAGTTTCGAAAATAGACTAAAAACTAAGTACATATATGGCAAAATTATAAGGACATACTTTAACAAAGACCCAACAACAAGAACAAATAAAAGATAAATATACCAATGCATTGTAACATCAATAAAGAGCTCTTAATAACTGAGATTCCATTTGAACCCTCCGTCAGATAGCGGCCATACAGACACGATCCTTAGCAAACAAAACGCTATCCGTTTAGCGCGCAAAAAGTCTTGATCGGAGACGAGTGGCGCGCGCGCATACGAACAGTATGTAGGAAGATGCAGAAGATCAGGCTGCTGCAATACTATAATAAAGTATTTTTTTAGTCTCGCATCTATATTTTGGGCCCGTTTCAGAGGTGCCAGATAAAATTCTAGATAGATATCCGTTAAATAATAACACAGAAATGTTTTAATTTTGACTACTTTTCTTTGGTATTATCTAGAACCTTAGAAACTGGCCCACATATTATATAGCTCGCGACTTTGTCTTTTTCTCGAACGCGCTAATAACAGGAACCACTGGCCCGATTTGAAAAAGCATTTTAGTGTAAGGCCCCTATCCCACTGGCAGTTTAAAAGCGTTGTCGTTCTCCAGCATACGTAAGATAGGGGCTTTGGATAGCCCATTTATCGAGGAAGCCTTCATCGATAAATGGGATACCTAAAGCCCCTATATAGGCTGCATACGGATGTGCGAAATAGTTGATACAGGATGCGGATGAAAGAAATTCCCGTTTCCGTAGGAATTTCGGGAAATCCTTTCTCGTCTCGCGTGAGAGTCTTAAGATGAACCTCTGTGCAAAATTTCAGCATTATAGGTTCACGGGTTTGGGCCTGCGTTGATGAGTCAGTGAATGAGTCAGGATTTAGATTTTTATATGTATAGAAGAAGAAGATGAAATCGAGTTCCTAAAAACAAGAAACAATTCGTTTTGCTAACGATGGTAGATTTTGACAAAGGTCTTAAAAAAAACGTCATTTACCAGACTTTAAATATAAATTCATATTTTTTCAGAACCTTAAACCTTCTGACCTCCTTCCACATTGGCAAGCAACATCTGCGCGGCCCGGAATGTCACACCGCCGCAAGCGCACATTACCACAACACACGCTGTAACGTTTCACGCCTTAATGGCCGCCTTCGAAAAATAGACGACGCGTAAGTATATGCTCATGAAATCGTTCGACGTGCCATTTCTATTGGTATGTTAGTAATTTTTACTGAAAGAGGATTTTTTGGTATGGATGTAATGGGTAGGAAGAATTTTGGAATTCTATTTTCCTGGACTTGTATTTCATTGTTCAATTTTTTTTATGTTAGGGTGTCTTTTTAGAGTTGTAATGCTTAATAGATCTAATGTTAACAACATAGTGATTTAAGACATGAAAATCCCGTTATCACTACTTTCGTTGTAAAAAAATCGCTTGTCTCTCGGTCGTGTAGACCGAGAACCGAAATCCGTCGTCGAAATGTGGTCGAAAGAAAGAAAAAACTTAAAGAGACACCGAAATTTAAAAAAAAAATAAAGGGAAAAATGAAAACAAATTATTTTTTAAAGGGTTAGTCCCTAGTCATGGAGAAAAAATATCGACATCAATATGAACCTACCACAACTTATTATTTTATTGGACACTTGCACAAATTCCCACAATTTATATTCTCATTAACGTAGCGGACAAACTATAATATTATTAGCTTCGGCTTATATAAAACGTTGAACCGATACTTCGAAACATTATCTTATTGCGTAGTCATAAAATTATCTCGCGAACCACACATCGATTTTTAAATTACTGCAAAATAAATTGCCCTACTACGAATACTCGATTGCAAGTCGAGATAATTTCGGTACGAACGTGATCGAGAATCGAGATAGAGTTGTTGGTTTTTTAAATGCAATGTATTCTTGGTTTCTTGTCTTTATTATGAAGTCGGTTTATAACAAGTGAAGTTTGTATGCATGTTTAAAATTAATTGTTAATTGTATGGTATGTTTTGTTTGACGATGCAAAATATAATTGTTGTACAGTTGATACTTTTGTTTTTATACTGTCTTGTTATATGACTGTGTAAATTTTTAACAAACATGTCCAGTATTAAGGCAGAAAATTAATTATCTTTATTTAAACTCCTTCGAGTTCCCATGGTACCTAACCCTAACCTAAGTTGAACTTAGCATGTGAGGCATCTTATAAAAGAGTAAAAACAAAAGAACCGCCTCTTTGCATGAACACCAAACGTTATGAGATAAATGGAAAAAGAAATTATAATGTCATTCTCAAACAAGCCACGGTCGGGAATAAATTAAAAGTACCAGGGTAGCAGAGCACGTAGATGGTGTAAGGAGTTTGTTTTTATTTTCTTTAAGGACTTATTTACTTTGAGCTGTTTTAGAATAGCTCTTAGATTTTCATGTCTTCTTAGTAGCATTGCAGTGACATTGTGCTTGCATTACTGTGTTTTACCGTACTATTTATTTATGCTTTTTTTAACACATTATAGAAACACAACAGAAAAGAAAAAATATGCAAAGTTTGTGCTTATTTAAAAAAAACCCCAACATTTACAAAGCCTATGTCATAAAATTATAACTCAAAGTCTATTACAGCTCATTTCTTGCGATATAGGTATTTGTCAATTTAATTCGCAGAAATCGTTACACTTACTTTCAAAAATATCTTGCACATTACAAAATATTAATGTATCGAATAAGTATTGATAAATATTGTGTAATAATATTCTTAAAATTACATTAATTTATTTGGCAACAAAAATGCAAAATTAGATACATGTAATTGGACATCATTTGTATTAAAACCGAAAATCATACTTTATATCTAAAAACCCGTTAAAAAATAGTTCACTACACTTAATATCAACGTGCACAATCTTATCCAATCTTCATATTAGCTCGAAAATTAGCATAGAAAACGTATTAAAACGCATCTGTTGGCACAAACGATTAAAATACATGTAGTTTTATTTTCCGAACGCTGGCAACATTGAGACTGCCAACAATAAAAAGTCAATAGATCGGCTCAATGTTCGCGTGGGCTCTTTGATATTAAAAGAGATAATATATATTTAATAAGGTCCAGCGAGGAGGCTGTTTAAGATAGATTTATCAAGTCCTCTGATATTGTGGGGTTGGCTCTTTAATTGCTTTTATAAGTACGCGGCGTTTTGCAATCTTTGTTTTTTTTTTTTTTGTTCCTTTTATTTTGACACACGGTGTATTGGACCTATAATTGGAAGTATTGGAGGATGCTTATGAATTGAGACTTTATATAGTTGTAGGATGATGATAGTGATTGTGACTATTTTTGGTAAAGCAAATATTATTCCTGCTCAATTGAATTTGAGAAAATTCTGACACTAGGGCTACTTAGTATTTAAGATCATCAGCCTGCAAAGTCTGCAACTCAAACGATGGGTTCTAAGTTGCTCTGGTATGACTTGACGCATCTTAGTATCATGGTCGTCATCACAGCCGAAAATAGTCCACTGCCGGATAATGGCCTCCCCCAAGCTGAAGGGATTTGACCATGCTCGCTAACATGCATGCCATGCGTGTTGATGAGCAAAAATCTTTGAATTAATCATTAAAATACTCAAATAAATCCCCGTGAAAATACATCAACATAATTTACATAAGCTTATATTCTTTAATTTGTTTTGGACTAGCGTGACGATTATATATAAAATAATAAATAAGGTACTAAACTATAAAGACGACAAGTAACAGTGATGACGAATTTTTAAAATATCGATTCATCGACACTAAAAACTGGTTTCCTGCTGTGTAACATCAAAATCATTATATATTTGCTATCTATCCATCGTTATACAATACATATTTTAACATGTTTACGAATGTAACTTTGCTGTTTACACGCGGGGATATTGTAACTTCCCAACGGTGAAAATAAAAATCAAAACCGGTTCAGTGGTTATGAAGCTTTTTGGGTACAGATGACAGCACATCAACCTACCTCAATCTGTCAATGTCTGTACAATTTGACATTCGGGTAAGTTGACCTGCTGTCGTGTGCACAGACGACAGTCAACCGTATCTGTAAAATTTTACCAATCGAACTAATTAACCTAGCACTATTATGATAAAGTTGAAAATATATTAAAGAAATTTGACAGATCTTGGTAAATTGATGAGCTGTACACACAAAAAAAAACTATTTTTATTATATTTTTCTATTATTATACATGCAGTAGCACTACTGACAGACAAACAAACATACAAATAAGTTGTGCAACCGTGTTACAATGACCTAGAGTCAACATTGGCACAGATATCCGCCGCACTCGGCTAGAATATCCGTTTGTTCTACCATTGTGTCTAAGTGTTTTTGTATATAACAGGAATATTGCAGAAGTATTAAAAACCGGCCAAGTGCGAGTTGGATTCGCGCACAAAAGGTTCCGTACTATTGTCTATGAAAATTGAATTTGGTATGTACAGACAACAGCACATCAAGTTACCACAATCTGTCAAATTTCTGCAATCGATTTTCAACCTTATCACAATGAAGGTAGGTTAATGTTCGATTGGTAGAATTTGACAGATTCGTATACGTTGACCTGCTGTTGTCTGTACAGACGCAAGCAGGTCAAACTACCAGAATCTGTCAAATTTTAGCGTGAACCTTCCACTATTGTGATAAGATTGAAAACCTATTGAAGAAATTTTACAGATTGAGATTTGTTGATGTGTCTGTACCACAACAATCGAAATCTAAAAGCATTTATTCAAAGTAGGTAAAAAAAAACTTTTCAAAAGTTAAAATGACATGAGACAGCCCCAAAAACGCCCGCCCTTCACTACTTCCTATATGCTTTTGCTGGGAAGAAGTGGCGTAACAAACTCCCTAGCAACAAAAAAGTGCATGCATAAGTAATAAATTACTTATAGGCAACATCATAATTTCCTCAAGTCTTTCCAAGTAAACCTTCTGCCACCATATATTTGTACAGCAATAAAACCCAAGTATTACTTGAGACTTGAAGTAATAAACTTAGTTTCAAAGCAACGAAATACAGTTAGCGTCAATAATGATGACAGAACATAATTTTGAGAACCGTTTTCTATGCTGTGTAGTAAGTAGGTTTGCAATGTGCTAGACTAAAGTGTGAAGCTTTATATTATGGTTGCTGTAACACCTACCAAGGAGAGTAAATGGATGTTTAATTAAATATGAAACTCAATAGTTATTTTTTTACTAAATATCCACCTTTTTGCAGGTTATCTATTCTACTACATATAAAGACGATATTATTTTGTTTGTTTGTACCCTAAAAAAAAACACTTTAGGGAAGCGACTCTAACCCCAGGCTATATTCTATTCAGATATTTTATCCGGGACGAAGATAAACCATAGGTTCCAAGAGCTCTAAAACTTTATCTTATTGATACTAAATATATTGCCGCTAGAATCTTATATTTACTTCATAAAAATTTATAAAATTATTGGTCACTAAAGTCCATCTAAAGAAAAGTAAAAAACAAAAAAAGATATGGTCGAATTGACAACCTCCTTCTTTTTGGGAAGTCGGTTAAAAGTCTCATGTCCATTGGTTACATTTTACATAAAAACTCAAAAAGCCGGACAAAATCAATAGAAATATTTCACAGTTAACACAAAGCCCTTAACAAGCAATTAGTTGAACCAATTACCATAACTACTATAAACTTAAACAATGTTTTAACTATCTACTAAATTACCTAATTACAAAAACTAAACAGCTCACCGACTACAAAAGTTCACTGACCTCGATACGATGAAAATAAAAACCGGAATTTCACGATTTTACTGTCAATATAACAAATGACGTTGTATATTGTAATACCTTTTATTTGGCTAATATTTTTAGCTAAAACTAGTTCTTTACTGCTGCTAGACTCGTTACGTTTAGGTATTCAATTTGATTAATTTGTCACCCCTTTTTCAAGTTTGCAAATCTATTCTAATGAAAAATAAATATTTTTGTTTGTTTATACAGCAGGTTAACCTAAATTTTACCAGTTGAATATTCATGAACCTTCCACTTTGTGATAAGGTTCAAAACCTATTAAAAAAAATTACAGATTTGGGTAGATTGATATGCTGCCTGTACTCCTAAAGGCTCCGAAACTTCAAAACCGATCTAAAAAATGTAAGCATTTTTTATCTATTGGGAAGCTAAACTATACCTGAGTAATATAGGCTATATTTATCCGGGTACGGGCAGTAATTCCCACGGGATGCGAGTGAAACCGCGGGAAAACGGCTAGTAATTTATATAAACAGGCAGGTGGTCAAACTTATTGCACTGGAAAGGTCAATAACCTAACACCATATTTCCTAGTCTAAAAATCATAATGGGAATCCCCAAATAATTGTTACACGAGCGTGGTAATCTAAATACCTTAGTGCTCAAAGAAACTAACCAATCAATGAGAAATTAATACTTTTTAGGGTTTTTATACCCAAAATGTAAAATGGGAACCTACTACTAAGATTTCGCTGTCGGTCCGTCACCAAGCCGTATCTCATACGCCATGATAGCTAGAGAGCTGAAATTTTCACAGATGATGTATTTCTGTTGCCGCTTTAATAACAAATACTAATAACTATAATAAAATAAAAAGCTCCCATATAACAAACAATTTTGAAGAGAACCTTTCGTGCGTGAGTTTAACTCGCACTTGGCCGGTTTTTATTACAAAAGTTGCATCACAAACGCTCCAGCAGTTTCTTGCAGCAAAACAAACAGACATGCACGAAACTGAATGTATTATTTTTTTATTTTTTATTTAGTCCTTTATTTCAGGCAAATTACGAAAGCTGCAGACGGAGGATTCAAAAAAGACCAAAATTATTTAATACTAATTTATTA
>NWSH02000150.1:9113948-9135941 GCA_002382865.2 Heliothis virescens
CTTCTCTCCCTTTTCATCCCTCCTGCGGGACGGCATTCGGTCTGCCAATTGCAGCGTCTCGTATAGCAGCTTTTTTGCGTTGCGTATCTCCTCCTCACTGAAGTTTGAGGTGCAGATCTGGGTCACACTGACCTCATCCATGACATCCAGCTGGTACTGCAGGAATGCCAGGACCTCGTTCGCCACGAGTTCTTCTGAACGCATGGTTGGAAAATAGGCGGCGGCTGACGCCGCGCTCGGCGCGAAATTTTAATAATTTCTGCGAACAGTGCAGACGCGTCCGATGTCAACGATTGACCGCGATGCACTNTCTGGGTCACACTGACCTCATCCATGACATCCAGCTGGTACTGCAGGAATGCCAGGACCTCGTTCGCCACGAGTTCTTCCGAACGCATGGTTGGAAAATAGGCGGCGGCTGACGCCGCGCTCGGCGCGAAATTTTAATAATTTCTGCGAACAGTGCAGACGCGTCCGATGTCAACGATTGACCGCGATGCACTCTGTGCGATTATAGTTTGAATGTTATCACGAATACTGGAATTGCATAATATCTTATGCTTACGTTATTATGTTATGTAGATTGGGTTTATTGGCTATATTATTTGCATATACATAGTTACAACATATTAATGTTTTTGTTAACTTTATATTAGTTTTATATTTGTTTACATTTAATATGGTTTTCTGCAAAACTATTTGATACAAAATACAAATACATAGTTATGTTCTTTGTGATTATTTAAGGGTATAAGTATTGAAATAGAAAAAAATACAAAAAAAAACTTGTTACAAAAACTGTGTGCCGAAATTAAGGCAAATCAATCAAATGAATATGTTGTGGTCTACATGATAAATTGAGGATTATACATAATGCCCGGTCATTATGAAAAATGCCCAATCTGAGAGAGCAATTTAATAATAATCATTCTTATAATCAAATTGACTGGGCATTCTACATATTGTACATCACCCTTTGGGCAGAGTAATACAAACAAATTTAATTAGTAATTTTAATTGTCACTTAAACTAAATGTTAAACAATTTAAGTAATAAGTCCTATTATTTGCTTGTGTTTAAACGCCATCCAAAAAAGTACCTATTTTACTACTAAAAAATTCGAAAATTTTTGGTAGTAGATTTTGTAAACGGATTTTGTAAAGCTTGGAACGTCATTGAGGTAAATTCAGTTTGATTGTGAACTTTCAGTTTTTTGCAGCAGGCATGATTTCTGCCACGGCTCCGGCACTGCGGGGCTCCGGCGGTCCCACGCGAGTTTATCGTCGCAGATAGGTTTAACGCTCACCACCGCAACTTCGGCTTGCTGGCCGGCGTTGCCGGCCAGCCTCAGCCGCGGCGGCGAGTGTTACAACCACCTGCTCCTCAACTCGCGGCCCGCCTCGCCCCTCCGCGCCTACGCGATTTTGAATTACACTCTAGGGGTAGGGCAGACAAGACTGCGTGGAGTCGGATTTACAGCAATTCGTTTCTGTCATTAAAACTTTACTTTCAGCTAATGTTCTAGCTAAAACCTATCCGCGTTCGTCCGTATTCGCTTACAATGCAAAACTAAACACAAATAATAGCGCCCGCCGCCCGAGCCGCATGCTGTATGGCGGTCTCTGATTGGTCAAACCGCGTCAAATTTAGCTTTATTATCAAATTGCCCAAATGTCATGTAGCAATATAATAATGACCGTGCAATGTGATAAATAATGAAGTTTAGATAGTGATTAATCACTCAGCCCGATAGAGCTAGACATTATTCATAATGCTCGCACATTATGAATAATGCCCGCATTAATCACCTGGTCCATAACAAATACATATTCATATTAGTGCAATTACATATTAAAATCTAATCACGTTCACCGAAAATTTTACTAGTCATCGGTTCTTGATCGCGTCCATTACTTTTTTAATCCGTAAAAATCCACTCAATCCTTCATTTAAATCTAAAATAAACAACACATATAAAAAATAGAACAATACAATTACAAATTAACAACAATATTTCAAAAATACAATTACATTTTTGTAATTTTTTTTGAACTTTTGTAAGTGTCAATTTGTAGTCGTACCAACCTAGAAACGTTTGAACGTAACAGGATGCATGGAGGTCGCCTCAGTAGCCTCAATACATTTGATTTACTGCTTACAGGAAAGTATGCAATCATGGAAACGTAATGTTGTTTCACACGATATTTCTTAATGCTAAGTTTTTTAGAAGGAAGACTCAGGCTGTTACAATTATGTCGTTAGTGAGTTACGACTCATTTTTTCGGAGTTATTGTGCCAGAAATGTTATTGAAGAAGTTTGTTGAAGATATTTGGTGTAAATTTCGAGAAATATTGTTTGTTGAGACTCTCTAGTCATTATGTTATAAAAAATAGATAACAATTTGGGCTGGTATCACCATTTATGTAATTAAGAAAATTGGTAAACACATTAGCTTTTGAACCTTAAAAACTATTTACAAGTATTTGTCCTGGAGAAATCCTGTATGCTGAATTAAAATCTCTCTTTAATAAATCAAAGGATTAAAAATAATTGAATCACTCCAGATATTTAATATCAACTGTAAAAAATACTTTTGAAAACCAACGAAATCGGAAGGATCAAAACGCCGACCATTCCGTAGATTTTTCCTCAAAGAATGACCGTGGAGATAATGTCTTTAACTGTGGGAAAATACTGCAAATGGCTACCAGAAATGTGACGTCATTGTATTACAACCTCCAATGTGTTACAAGTATAAAAATAAAGTGACATGCGGAACATTGAAGTCAGCTACAATAAAGTCTGCTTGCTTCATATTCATCATCAAAATAATCGCTCGACTCGTCTTGACGGGCACTGCCGTAAAGAGCGTTTTTGAAGAAAGATACTAAAAAGCAGAAAATGCACAATTAGAAATCTTTGACACAACCTAAAACTTATTAAAAAAGTCTTCAAAATGCATCTACGACTCCATCGTCGTGCCACAAGATGCACTTTGATTAATGATCGAGACTTAAGACCTAAATCATAACAGTGCTCCTCCCAACGCCTTTTATTTTTCCAAACTCATTTTACCTATAATCAGGTTCTTCTCAGAACATACCAGAACAAATTAGGTTACCATAATACCTAGCAACTAAAATCAATTCCATGAAATTCAAATTGAATAATGTTCAACGACTATCCTCATTTTATGACGCCCTAGTACATTTGCAATTTAATTTTGCCGACCGAATTCCTGGAAAATGCACTATTTGTGAATGAATGAATTTTAAAATATGCTAGGCGTGGTCGCGTGTCTAGTTAATGACTAATTACTACTAAGAAGTTTATTAAACGTTACATATGTTCGCGAAATTATCTTGTTTGATTGACCAATAACAAGAATTGGTAATGTCGTGAATCAATGCAATCGTTGAATGAGCGGCGGAGCGTCTAATTTCTGTTAGTTGAATTTCAGTTACGCACATATTAGGCAGCTGTCATTAGAAAATTAGTTAAGGGGCAGGCAAACGATGTTGATATAATTTTTAGCTTGACTCTTATTAATGCATTAAATTGGCAATCTGTCAGTCTATTCTATAATAATCCAGGAGACAGACATCTCAACATCTCCACTCATCCACTTTTTGCCTATAGTCTCTTGCATTTCGGTTGTCCACGGTTTATTCTTGGAGACATAAAATAAAGTTAAAATTAAAATGAAGAAATAAGGCCTTAAAATAAAGATTATCTCATGTTTTTAAGTCCTTCAAAATATTATTTTTCTTAGAACCATCAAACTACATATATTAAAGTACTCTAAACCACATTTTTCTTAAAAATTCGTCCATCGAACCTTACTACCCAATTAAGCGTAGGTAATTTTAGTTTGTCTGTGTGTCCTTGATGCACGCGATTATAGCGTTCATTGCGTTTACACATAGCGTGCTGGTTAGCTGAATATTTAACGCTAGTCTTGTTTGTGTTCATACATTTGTGTATAAGTATACAGACAACAACACAGCAACTTACCACAAACTGTCAAATATCATTAATAGAATTTCAACCTTATCACAGTGGTGGAAAGTTAATGTTCGAGTGGTGAATTTTGACAGATTCGAGTAAGTTGACCTGCTGTCGTCTGTACTTCCATGCTGTTAGTGTATTAGGAAACAATTTGTTGCTGCATACATAAATACATACATTCACACTTTTTTTGGGCTTCGTGCCTGGAAAGTGCTAATGGGAAGTTTGCAATTTTTATGTCTGTCTCTCAGCAGAAGGTAAGTTGAGTCTCTCAGAGTTATTTATAGTGCTGCTGTAATCTAAGCTAATATTATAAACAGGAAAAAAGTTCTGAAGGTACGAAACTACTGAATTTATTTGCAAAATTCTATTACTGTATTGAAGCTACACTATCCCCGGGTGACATAGCTGAGGCTATAGGTATTTTACCCAATTACGGGATTTAGTTGCCTACGGACACAGGTGGAGCCGCGAGAATAGCTAGTAAATAATAAAGAACAAAACTCTTTAATGGATGTACGATAGTAATAATAATGGTGTCCAAGGCCGATTGTCGGCCACGGCGGCTGTTCTCATATAAGGAGATCAGCCAGCTGCGCAGGACATATTATAGTGCACAAGCATTTGCGCAGACACAGGTGCACTCCCTATTCCCTCACTCTCATAACCCGATGGGACGGCAATCCGACACGACCGGAGAGAGATCAGGCGCAGGACCGACATTAACGTGCTCTCCGATGCACAATAGTACGAAGTATCTTAAGTGCAGGTTCACTTGACCAACTTTTGTTGAAATACAGAAATGTAAATTCACCTTTTACAATCATTATTAAATATTTTTGTAACTCCATCGTTCCATCTACATTTATGCATCTGGTCAAGCACGTAATATCAATTTGCAAAAATGAAGTTATTATAAAAGCATATTTTTGTTCAGAAACCCAAATATTATGAAACGAACTTTTCATGTCTGTTACTGTAATTTCAACTTTAGTATCATAACGTTAAAGTTGATTGTTCAGAAACAGATTTAGGAACTGTGTATCTTTGTGGATTCGAAATAACATAATCTGGTTTGTATATTTAACTATCGAATAATGAGACCTCGTTTTAAGACCAATTGACTGGTTTCATGGTTCCAATACCTTTATCAAAGCAATTTTCGACTAAAAAGTATAGGTTGATGTAAAGACTATTTATTATTTATTTATCGGTAAGAAAATCTTGCTATAAGAGAAATTAAATGTATCAAATATTTAACATTTGATACATACAGTCGAGCTCATTAATACCGTACTATTTTATTCCATCGAGTCCATAGATTTACCTACATTTTTCAGTATCAATCATTTCATGGTTTCTTTCTTACTGCGGAATTCAATATTCTGTCTATCTCTGGATTTTCTTACTAGAGATAGGAATTTGACATTACTTGTATGGGGCTAATGATAATGTCAAAATTATATCTCTAGTAAGCAAATCAAGAGATAGATAGGTTATTGAGACCGGCCGTTAGCAAACTTCTATGACCTACCTATCTAGGTAGGTACTTAACACTTACAGTTGACTCTATAAAATCTATAACGTTACTCTCGGCTTAGATTAACGTAAAATCCGTTCTACCAGAATTATTTGACCACCTTAAACAGGAACAAAATGAAATAATATTTTTATAATTGTTTTGATGATATAACAATTCCGTGACCAAACTTACTTTGCATGCAATTACTTACAATTAATTGTTCACATCATCTTAACGATGGCATTGACCCAAAAGTTTCAAGAGTTACATTACGTAAATAAAGACTGCTTTAAGAACTTCTGGTCTAAATTTTTTTTTTTTAACATATTTTTTTTTTTTATCTTTTATTCCATATATTATATTTTATGTAGTTCCGTTGGACTCAATTCCCTTGAGCTTATAATAGGTTCCTTGTTGGTACTTGTGTTTATGTTTTTGTTTACTTAATTAATATCCTGTGATCATTCAGAAAGCTCATGTTCGGTTTAAATTCAAGCTGACGCTATAAGTGAAGACTTGTAATTGGCTTTCTAGTGTCCAATCTTGTGTTACTATTAAGTTATTTTAGCTGTAAGTCTTCCATGTAAGATAAATAAATAAGATAAATAAATAAATAAATATATCGTGTCCTGTCAACATNCAATCTTGTGTTACTATTAAGTTATTTTAGTTGTAAGTCTTCCATGTAAGATAAATAAATAAGATAAATAAATAAATAAATATATCGTGTCCTGTCAACATCCTGCGGAACACAGACTTACAAACCTCACGTAATAAACCTCTTTACATAATGAGTGACTTAACAATCTTAACATCGCAATTCACTTAATCGTTCCGCTTAATCGCCAACTTGCGGCGTGTGAGCAATCAAGCTAAATTAATTCACGTACTCGCTACTAAAAATCGCAACTTCACGAGAATTGCACAAGTACGAAGAAAGCTGCGACTGCGCACAAAATAAAACCCAATTGAACTGATGAAGTAGCTCCACTTACAGTACATTCACATTTTCATAAACGAAGCCAGCATTCTTCGCCAAGGCCGGAGAGATTGACTGAACAACACGTAACACAATTACAAAACTAGGGTCACAATTCTATCAAAATTCAAATTCACATTGCTCAATAATTGTTGACAAATGGTCCCTAGTCGCAGAATGCGATCCGCCTTGCAAAACCCGACCAACCCTTTCGAAAAGAACTTGAACCGCTAAAATAGCTTATAGTAATAGAGCCCTTCTCAACTCGGCCGTGTAACAATCGCTTACCTTTAGAAAATCAGCGCTGCGAGGTCCGCGCATTTATCCAACCAGTAACATGAGGCACTGCGCTTTATCAATTAAAACTTTTTACAAATTCACGCCAAAAAAACGTTGGGCACAATTGTGTAACACTGTTTCCGAACGCACGGCGATATTCTGCAATATTCAAGGGGACGATACGTCCTCACCCCGCGACGTCTTACGCATAACTGGTGGCTTGAGAGCGGAAACTTGTTCGGCGAGTATGCGCCCGCGCACCCAGCGGATGGTCCGGTTTACGCTTGCGTTTAGTTACCTAGCCTTTTGTCATATGAATAAATTGCTATTGGATAAATAAAATTATGTAATATTTTGGCATGACGAGTGGTATCTGCCTTTAAATTAAATTTACACGAGAATAAATGTTATTCTTAAGAACTTTATTATAAGTAAAAGTATATCCCGCGATTGTCACCAGTTTGGGGTCACAAGTTATTGTCCTTGGTCGTTTGAAGGGATAGTGGAGCTGGCATTAGTGCGACATAATTGCTTATAGCAAGGGATTTATTATGTTGTTTAATAGTCAATTAACACTGGCCGATTATTCTGCTAAGTTGAAAGGACTTTAACTGGAATAGTACATAGTAGGTTAGATACTTAGTTGGGTTGACTTGCTTGTGATAGGAATATTGGTTTATAAAGTATGTTAAGGTGGTAATTATTAATCTAGAAAAGTGCGTTAGTCTCTAATTTTAAATGGAATAGAAGTCACTCTACAAAGAGCGAAATAGAGCCTAGACATTGGAGAATACACACATTTAGAGACGTATTCCCCAAGTCTCTACTTCTGCCTCTACATACTTAAGTGTTTTGAAACTGCTTAAGTACAAGTAAACGGAACGGCAATTCGACACCACCCGGGTGTAATCAGGCTCGATAGTGACACGTGCTGCATGTAGTATGCAGCATGAAACAGATCTCTATATAATAACAACATGGTCATCCATTCGTCTACTTATTCGAGTACCAGTTCATAAAGTAGTTCTGTGAGCCACGTAACAACTTTTAAGACATTGTGGAAACCAATTAAATAAACCTTTCGGGAAGAAAGTATTTCAAAAACCCTGGACAATATCTAACCTTCTGCTAAGTTTAAACCATCTTAAAGCCTTTATCAAAGTTACAGTTAAACACTTATGAAAGTCAAAATACTATACTTGTAATTAAATTACATTTTCAGTCACCCATTTAAAAAAATTGTATCTTGCTATGGAAATTATGGAATAGAACAGACAAGAAACTTCAACAAAATTGATTCAGTCATTAACAAATTCACTTTCGTATTATATTCTTTAACAATAATTCGTTCAAGCGAAATTTACAGTTTAGCAGCTCGCGAATATGATGATGTGTTTTCAAGTAATAATGTTTATAAAAACAAAACAAAGCGTTGCTTTCTATTTAGTTAGTATCCAATAAAAGCGTTGCTCGTCACGGGTTGAACGTATTTCTGTAACATGTGTAGGGACACCATGCTTTGTGGTGTTTTGGAAGACTTGTATTATTAGAATTATGCATACATACTACGTCTTATTTTGTAGATTAAGTAGATATAGTAAATCTTTTTATATGAAAGCCCTTAATTGGTTTTGACTAAAGACAACTTTGTTTTATGTGATCTAGGTATGTTATAAAGTGCAAAGCTGCAGATTTTTACCTTTTTTTTTAACCAATAATTTATATTTGAAAATATTTTTTTTGCATTCATTTTAAGCAATTAACACCTTTTATCACAATTCTAAATTTTTGCTATCAAATCAAAATTATCAAAAATACAGTTGAGACTAATCTCCCATAATTCTTACACATAGTGTCACTACTCACACGAATACCACACTATAATTAAAAGAAAAACGTAAAACTTCGCAGCGTTACATAACCGTTATATACAGTGCGATATGTAACTAGTTAAATAACGTGAAATTATGAAGAATATTCATGAAAAACCAGAACTGTGTGATAAGTGCTTGGAGCATCTAACCTACTGGAGACGCTGTTGTTGTACAGACAACAGCAGGCCACCCGAATCTGTCACATTTTACCAATAGAAGTTTAAACCTTCCAATTTTGTGATAAGGTTGAAAATCGATTGTAGAAATTTCACAGATTGAGCTACGGGCTACGGAATAGTTCGCACTAGTCACCGCGGCCCTGATACTAATAATAGCATCCTAGCCGATTGTCGGCCACGGCGGCTGTTCTCATATAAGGAGATCAGCCAGCTGCGCAGGACATATTATAGTGCACAAGCGGTGAGAGATCAGGCGCAGGACCGACATTAACGTTCTGTCCGATTGCACGGGTGAATCAATCACAAACTTCCAACTCCGGACTGCTTTGTGAAAGTTTTTAAAACCCACAAAGCGATTTCGGCCCGTCCCGGGAATCGAACCCGAGATCTCGTGCACAGCAGTCGGCTATGCGACCACTAGACCAACGAAGCCCTGATACACAAAGGGCTCCAGAATGAATACGGTGTGTTTTAGTCAGTAAAAGTCTCCACGGTGACTCTTCCTTACGCTATCACCCACAGTAAGAGAGCTCATCTGATGATTTTGCATAGGAAAAATAGAGCTGTCACCATTTGTAGCTTTACCTCGCTTCACGCGAGATTGAAAGTCTTTTTGCAAAGAGATTTGTGGTATGGCGGTTCTTGTTGGTTACATACTCTAAAGATAAGTGTGTGAGTTATATCATCATTTATTATGTTTGCTTACGTTTGTGTTGAGTGAAAAGTGAATAATGTGTAAGTTTTCGTTTTTAGTGTTTCTGTTACGGGGTTAGTTTCGCATGTAAAAGCTGGAATTGTTAAATAAATTAATCACCAAACCAGCAAATTTCTAACTACATATTTTCAAGTCTAATATGACATCGAAACAAAAACTACCAAGTAATGAAGTAATACACATATTTTTTCTCCAAAAAGCAAATCTTTGCCAGGCCTATGCCCGACCTCGAAGTCTAGACAAAAAAAAAAAAATTATATCAAGTATAGGAGGCAAGTAACGCTGCTAAGTGAAACCAGCGCATGCGCCGACGAAAGTGTTCGATATTAAACCACTGACTTTTACAAACGCCTTCGTAAAACATAGATGTAAAGTTGTGCTCTAGAAGAGTTACAAGATTAATTACCGGCTGTCGTTTTTACATTTTTGGCAGTAGTAGCATGTACTCAGAAACTAAACAGTGCTACCAAGGGGTATCGGGTTACCCATTTTTTTTCTTTTTTTTTGGGTTGAGGAGGTCGGATAGGCAGCTGCTTCATGTAAAACACTGTTACTCATCTGCATCCAGTTAGACTGGAAGCTGATCACAATACAGATAGCAAATAATCGTTTGCCGACTGCGCAATCTAGTTCGCAGAAAACGGAGATAAAACTATATACACAATATTTAACACTACTTCTGTAACGGCCGTTCACAATAACCTAGCTGCTAATCTGCTTACTACTTACAAATTTCTATTTCAAATGTGAGTTAGATTATTAAATTCCGCAGTTTGTCACTTCCATGAACTCTATATCATTGTTTCCGTCATTTATAGGTTTCACTTACAAGTGCATCACGGTGTTATATTGCACTGCAAATTGTAAAATCAACCACAATTTGTGGCCGATGTGACAATATTGATTACTTTATAATGTGACTACATTAATATTATAGAGTTGATGGAATAATCACGATATATCTTGTATTTGAATATGGATTTGGAACTGTTTTCTTACAAAGAAACACGTAGAAGTCGTTGTTACTTAAAACACTCCACGGCTGCGGGATTGTTCAGAGTTACCGCGACCCTGGCACACAAAAGGCTCCCGAAGGAATACGGTGGGTTTTAGTCAGTAAAAGTCTGACACTCCCACACGCTGTCATCCAAAGATGGAGGCGTCATCTGATAATTTCCCACAAGAAAAGAAAAGAAGAGTAGCGGACTTGAAAGTAGAAGAACTTGTAGGTAGAAGTTGAAGTAACAAAATTGTCGATAGCTTGCCTTGAGTAGAAGCGTGGTGATTATGGCAATGTGGTGTTTATTAATTATGTTACTTAATAACCCTCCCAAAAGTTGCACCGGTCATTTGTATGAGAAGCACTGTTGCCCAAAAAGTGGGAAAAATGTGCCAGTAAGAAATATGCACTTGCAACTAAGAATTTATTTTACTTCATACAAAAGACATCAACGAGTTGTTCCAAACAGCGCCTCTAGCGGCAAATAACGTAAACTTATACACTGCCATCTAGTGTCGAGTAGTCACAACTGTATTACGTTTCTTTACACGCTCTGTAACAGAAATAAAATTCTTGAAATCATATATTGCACTACAAACAGTATTTCATTCAATGTCTTCATATAAATTGCATTCATACATATTTTATATACTTCCAATTTATAATCTGAAACTCGAATACTTTAAAGTTTCATCGATTTTCATCAAAAGATTTTAAACTACATTCAAATTAGCTAGCGTAGAATGTGTCTCCAATGTCTCCATGACAACAGAATGAACAGAACTCTTGTTGTAAATCACGTAAATAAAACTGAGTTTTTTAAATAAATACAGAGTTATTACTTAAAACAATGTCTGAAACTAAAACAGACACCAAGAATGAAGATACTGCTAACAACAACACAAGTACCGAACAAAAAGCAATGGACGATAAACAGATAAAACTTAATAACAAACTAAAAGATAAACTAAGAAAATATATCAAAAAGTTGGATGGTAAGAATATTTTAACAATTATTTTGTAATGTTAGTCAAGCATAGGTTTTATTAAATTTGAAGCTATTTCTTTTTATTGTGTTGGTTATATCTTATTTTAAATTATGGAAGTGTTTTCGGAATGATTCTGTAAATCTTATTTGCCATGCAATATTGGCCTGCAGGGGCTCCCTTTAAAAGTTGCATTATATGCATAATTCCTAAATATTGACCTGCTTTTTGGTATCATACAACAAGTGCAGCTAAAGAATCATTAATAAACTTCATACAACTGGCACAGTTCTCCTAAAACTGAATGTCATTCCGAAATTCCTCACAAGTCAAGAATGCGTTCATCACACCACCCGCCCCTTGCTACCCGCTGATACCTTTTGCTACTATTCTGTGACAGTTAATGTTGTATCTAAACTATTCTAACTTTTATCGAGTTAATCTAATCACCGTAATCTTACAGAAACCGGCACAAGCATAACAAAAGAAGAAAGCATAAAACTAGAAGTGGACACATTCAAACAGCTTTACAAGCCCAAATTAGCCGGCAACGAGCAATCGTACAAAAACATACCAAAATTCTACTTCAAGCTACCGAGACCAGACGATACTCTTGCACAGAAGTTAAGAGAAGAAACGAGAGCTCAGTTCTTACAGAAGAAAAGCAAAGAATTACTTGATAACAGTGAATTGAAACATTTGTGGAGTTTGTTGGAGAAGAGCAACGGGAATACCACAGTGACCAATAATGATGAGCTGATTATTGATTATTTTCAATTTAAGAAGATCAGGGAGGAAGCGGGGCCTAAGTATAAGTATGTTTATTTTTTAATTCATTTTGATAAGCATTTAACATGTAAAAGAAGTCTGAGTCAACTGAAATGACTGTTACCTGATCGAATTATAGGCTGATTATGTAGTACCGATTCTGGACTACTACTTCTGAACTTCATAGTGATTTTTTATCTTAGTGAGGTTTATCTTTTGAAATAAGATTACTCCTAGTGGTAAAATTAGCATAGTTGTAGATTTGATTATTGTTAACATCACATCTATTGGCTTAGTATGAACACCTCGATTTACCCACATGACATTTCAATATTCAAAATATTTATTTATTTACTATCTCATCACAAAAACCATTACAGTGGTCTTAATCAAATTACTAATTTAGACATTGAAAATAAATAAATTACAAAACTAAACAATTTAACATCAACTTTAATACTTAAGTACTTCCAATATGTCTCATTGTATTTTTATCAGAATAATTATAACTTTCTTTTTAATTATATTTTTATTAACAGCCTAAACCAGTTACACCACCTACATCACGCATTATTATTATAACATTATAATATTACGTCTCTTTTCCACCATCCTCAGACCTTACTTCACAGCGGAAGTGTTCGGTCGTCTCCAAGCAGCAGAGGGTGGAGTGGGGCGCGTCCGAGCTGTCTCACTGTTCAACTACGTCATGAGGAGAGTCTGGCTGCAGCAGACCAGGATCGGACTGTCGCTCTATGACGTCACCGGACAGGGATACTTGACTGAACATGTGAGTAGTTTAATCATGTTTTTAACTTTCGCGACTTGTAAAATATGAGTAGTTTAATTTACAGTGATAAGTATTTGGTGAAAGCAGTACTGGTATAATTAAAATTAATGAATGTGAAGGCTGTTTTGTGATCTATAAACTGTTGCTTATGGTTGCATTTGTGACCTATCTGCCCTGGAAACCATAAACGCTTTAAGATATTTATGATTTCAAAGGCTCTACACAATCACCATACTGAATTGTATGCATATTAGACAAACCATTACACCAGGAATTATTTTATTTCTAAACAAATTTCTTAAATAAAAAGTCATATGAAGTTTAATTATTATTTGAATGCCTAAGCAAAAGGCCCTCATGTAAAACACTTTTCATTCAGGTTTCTATATTTATCCTATTTGTGTAGACAGCACATCAAGTTATCGCAATCTGTTAAATTTCTGCAATAGATTTTAAACCGTATCACAATAGTGAAAGGTTAATGTTCGGTTGGTAAAATTTTACAGATTCGGGTAGGTTGTCCTGCTGTTGTCTGTACAGTAAAGAATATTCAATGCTATTGCTATCCTATACATCCTCTTTCTTTTTCCTACAGGATCTAGAAAGTTATATAGCAGAGTTAGTACCGTCTCTCGCAGCACTTGACGGTCTGGACTCGTCATTCAGTTCGTTCTACGTGTGCACGGCTGCGAGGAAGTTCCTCTTCTTCCTCGACCCTCTGCGAGTGGGGCGGGTCAGGATACGCGATGTGCTGTCCTGTTCGTTCCTTGATGATTTGTTGGAGGTAAAATAAGAATGTAATGTTTGTTTTAGTTCTGGTGTAAGGCGTTGTATTTTTAAAATTCTATGTTCTTTTGAAAAATAGTAGTCTTGTGTAGTTTAGCATTCTTGGTAGAATGCCTATGGATAGGCATTAAAAAAAAAAACTAATATTTTTTTCCACTACCAAAATCACTACTAGTTTTATAATTCAAATTTTGAAATCTCTCTGAATTTAACGAACATAAAGAATCACTTTTTTACGCTTACCCAAAATGCCCTCTTGCTTATTGCTTACATAATTTCTTGCCCTATATATCAATACTGTAATTAAGAAGACATTTCTCAGCTAAGAGAAGAAGACTTGCCAATGGAGCTGCAAGAACAGAACTGGTTCAGCGCGGCGTCAGCGCTGCGCGTGTACGGACAGTACCTCAACCTGGACAGAGACCATAATGGCATGCTTAGCATCAACGAATTGGCTAGGTGAGGACTTAATTACTTGTGGAATTAATTAATTATGGTCTTACTATACAAAAAAGTTAAACAGACGTTCGCCACGTGTTTAAAAAAATTGTATGGGGTTTTCTATGTGGCTGGTATTATTATTATTATTCTTTATTGCACACAGATAGAATACATAACACACAAAATACATAAAGGTAATGCACAAAGGCGAGCTTAACCCACAGTTGGGTTCTCTAACAGCAAACCTTAGAGTGATAGAGTGATTCGGTAGGGAAGGGAAGTGATGATGACTGGTATCAAATATTTTTTTAAGTGGATATCGACTACTTATTCTTGAAGTTATGGTAAAGTTTCACCAGAGTATACCACGTGGCACACAGTGTCCAGCATAAATGTATCTTCTGGTCGACACACCTAAGGAAGCAAAAGTAATTGAGCTCAACGTCTTTTTTCCGGGTAATACAAATCAAATGAATGTGATATATTTAGGTGGAATTTCACCATCAGATACGTGATAGATGTGCTAAAAGGAATGCAAAAATAAATACAAGGTCCATGAAAAGGGTACAAACCAGCTTTTAGATAAGTATTTAGCAGTAAAAGCGATCATTCATTCACAACAAGAAATGCCCTAGACATCCTAATTATCTCACACTTACATTCTGAAAACGATTGCTATCAAGAACGAACTAGGAACAACGTCTGAACGATCCTTTTAAACACGACAACCAAGTTCCAGACTTTACGACTCAAGATATTATTTCAATTAATATACTACGAGTAACTTTAAGACCAATACATTCTCAAAAAAGAGAAAACCAAAAACATAAAAAACTCACTCATAATTATTTTTATTTTAGCTACGGCTCAGGCACATTAACCCGTGCGTTTCTTCAGCGCGTCTTCCAACAATGTCTAACATACGATGGAGAAATGGACTACAAGACATACCTGGACCTAGTACTGGCGTTAGAGAATAGGAAGCAGCCGGCCGCACTGGCCTATCTGTTCAGAGTGTTGGATATCAACTGCGTGGGGTATCTAGATGCGTTCACGCTTAATTACTTCTTTAAGGTGAGTTGGAGTTTGAAAGTTTGGGACTAATAGTTTTACTTGGCAGATATAGTCACGAAATTAATGGCCAGTGGCTATCTGACAGGTAATCCCATAGAAATATTTTTAATTTTGACTACTTTTCATTTTTGGCATTATCTGTCAGATAGCTCTATCTGGAACCTCTAAAACTGGCCGTAGGTTTATCTAATTGATAAGATTTTAACAATAAAGAAGTATTAAACATCATTGTAATGGTGACTAAACTATTATTATGCCGGGAAACTGAAGTGGACTCAGTATTGAACCTTGTGGTACGCCAATTTTAAATACTGTCCCTTGAATGTGTTCTGTTGGAAATATCAACTTTTTGTCACCTACGTAATTAGTTACGTATCAATTACTTGCTTTACCATCAATTCCATGATACTGAATGAATGACTTACTTGTAAGAGTTATGCTCTATGCAATCAAATGCCTTTGAAAGATCTCGGTAAAAAAATTATTATACGAGTTCTTTCAGACATTACAGAATTTATTTTACTAAACTTACCACCATAAAAATATAACCTTCTAGCTTCTGCCAGCGGCTTCGCCCGTTTCCCGAGAGAACTATTTCCCGTACCCGGATAAGTAGCCTATGTTATTCCTCAGGGTCTATTCTACCTATTTATAAAATTTCATCAAAATCGGCCCACTGGTTTAGGCGTGAAAGCGTAACAGACAGAGTTACTTTCGCATTTATAAGTAGGGATTTTCCTTATACCTTTAAATTGATCAACATTTTCCAATTCCAGGCAATACAAGAGCAAATGATAGCCCACGGCGCTGAACCAGTGAACTTTGACGACGTCAAAGACGAGATCTTCGACATGATCAGACCTTCAGACCCTTCCCGCATCACGCTGTCTGACCTGGTCCGCAGCGGGCACGGACACACGGCCGTGTCTATCCTGCTGGAGCTGCACGGCTTCTGGGCTTATGAGAACAGGGAGGCTCTCGCTGCGGCTGGTGATCATGCCTGACCAACTGTGATGAGGACTGTCCTGGTTAAGCCCTAGTTCAGACATGCGGAACCCGCGCGGTTATGTCTGAACGATTACTTAATAACTCTTACAAATAAGACCCGCGCGATTTCGGAATCGCATGAAAATCGCGCGGTTCCCGCCGTGTGTGAACGAGCCCTAAGGATGTTTGAAGAACAGTGTGTTTTTGTGTAAATAATACTGTTGAGGAGTGAAAATTGTAATGAATTTAGAGTGAGAATTCTACCAATCTCAATTTCGAAATTCCCATTCGGGGGTGTGTGAGTGTGATAGATCAATGCATCTGAAGACTGTGTTTGTTTGGGTGAGTTAACTAATTTTATTGGATTGGAACTGAAACAATTACGGCCAGTTGCACAAGTTCCTGATAAAGTTCTCGTTAGCTACCTGTCAGATAGTGCCATAGAATGGTTTTAATTTTGACTAAGTACTTTTCTATGGCATGATCTTTCACATAGCTAACTAGAACTTTGTCTGGAACCTGTGAAACTGATCGTTAGTAAAATTCTTTTTTAGTGTTAGATAGCAAGCAAAATTGAGAAAAAGTATTGGCTACTTTTTATCCGGGTGCGCAAGTTGATCCCTTCAAATTATTAGATATTATTACGATTATGTAATTCTGATAACTAAATTCAGAGTGAAACTATCAAAAATATGTTGATTGTTCCTAAATTCGAATTTATCATATTACAAAATTTAATATGTTTAACTTAGATGGAATTTTAATATTACCTTCCAGTATAAATATAAAGTTTTCAATAAAACACGAAGAATACTGAAATAATATTTATAATAAACAATAACTTGTAATATATAATATAAAAACAATGTGTATATAAAATAACAATTGATAACATGTAAATATAAATATCATATACCTATAAATTACGATTTTATTTATTGTACTTATTGACATTATTAAAGCTTACAATTACGCAAATAAAATTATTATTGTTGATTTGAATAACAATTGTAAAATAATAAATGATTTTTTTATAAATAAATATTGTACTTATTTGGTTTGACTTATTAAACCCTTAAAAAACTAACCTTTTTTAAAATAAATGCTTGTAACATATAACAAAGTGGTATTGAATACCATATTCATCCGATTTTCCTGCTTTACATAATACTAAAATTGGTCTATTTTTGTAAGTCCTTTTGAACTTTAGAAAGATTTTAGACTTCAGAGAATTTTTAGCCTGGAAGCGGGAAATTCAAATATAAAATTATTTTTATATGTTTTACTTAAGTTTACATTCAATATGAGGCGTGATCTTATTTTTTGCGCTTTCTGATGTCCTTGTTTAACTCCGAAACTTCTTACGATTCAAATGTTACTGGATATATTATGATATTTTGCAATAAAATATGAAAAAAACATGTTATATTTGAATTTCCAGCTTCCAGGCGTCGCATTCACCTTAATGATTTTGATGAAGCCACCTAAGGCACTTAAGACTCCTACGATATTCCATAGTATAATCAGCTGCTATTTGGATACATTATATAATTGATTTTTAAGCTAATTTCTCTTGTTGAAATAATTTGAATAATGGCACACACAAAGTAAAACATCTCCTTATAATAGGCATGACGACAGGGTAAAAAATAAGCAAATCAATTTAGTCCGTAATTTATATTATCGCAAAATATTGGACACGTATTTTTTTTTTTTTAGTCTATCAATAATAACAAAGATAATGAGTATTAAAGTTCAGGAGTGGGGGGTCCTGACGTCACGCCTATGTCAAAATCGTACGTAGGCGTGACGTCACGCGCAATTTCAACGGTCTATAGCTCCGTAATTATTTGTTAAGATGAAAAACGAAAAAATACGTATGCAATATTTTTTTATAATCTAAAAGACGGACTAATTAGATTTTTTTAGTCGTCATGCCTATTAAATGCCTTGTGAATAAACTTCATTTCTCTACATCACACAGATTCTTGCGCGCTCCTATATTCGAAGACACTGCCCCTCTCTAGGAAGGCACTGGTTTGTTTGTTTGTGTGTTCATCTGTTTGTGTGTCTGATGGAGGTCCGTACCCCCCACCACTGGGGGAATTCATTATGTATTTGTCCTGGAAAATATAAATATACAGTTAAAATAATTAGGTTTTTGTTGATGAAGTAATTTTTTTGTTTGAGTTTAACATTAGGGTAGAATTTACCATGGTACGCTCCATTGTAAAGGATTATTTAGACAAAATGCCGGTATTTTCTTAGACTGCCGCGTTGGTCTAGCTGTCGCATAGCCGACTGCTGCGCACGAGGCCTCGAGTTCGATTTCGCTCGCTTTCGGCTTTTTCGCCGAAATCGCTTTGTGGGTTTTAGAAACTTTGACAAAGCAGCCCGGAGTTGGAAATTGGTGATTGATACACTCGTGCATCGGAGAGCACGTTAATGTCGGTCCTGCGCCTGATCTCTCTCCGGTCGTGTCGGGCGCCCCCCCATCGCGCTATGAGAGTGAGGGAATAGAGAGTGCACCTGTGTCACAGCAAATGTGCAGCCACTATAATATGTCCTGCGCAGCTGGCTGATCTCCTTATATGAGAACAGCCGCCGTGGCCGATAATCGGCTAGGTCGCCATCATTATCATTTTCTTAGTACCACGATTTATAATATGGTGGGAAAGGTTTAAATAAACCTATACCTTGCCATGGTCCTTACCATGGGAATTGGTCCAATAATTTTTTCACCTGAACCAACAAATAACAAACATACGAAAATATAACCTCTATCATAAAAATGCAAATAAGAGTATCTCCTTACCCCTGGGTAAGCTTGTATGGAAGCCTTCCCTCCTAAGTTGATGAGTCGTCCATCCACACGCTGCAATAAGTTCAAACCCCGCTCTCCCGCTTCACCACCTGTTTAGACAAATATTTGGACTTGAACACACCATCTAAACGTCTCAAAATAAAAACCATTATCATTTATTCTTTACTAATATTATAAAGCTGAAGAGTTTGTTTGTTTGTTTGAACGCGCTAATCTCAGGAACTACTGGTCCGATTTGAAAAATTAATTCAGTGTTAGATAGCCCCTTTATCGAGGAAGGCTATAGGCTACTTTTTATCCGAGTGCGCGCAGTAGTTCCCACGAGAAAGCGGGTGAAACCACTGGCGGAAGCTAGTATATTATAAAGCTGAATTAATGGTTTGTTCATTTGTTTGCTTGCTAATCTCAGGAACTGCCAATTCGATTTGAAATATTCTTCCAGTGTTAGATAGCCCATTTATCGTGGAAGGAATTTGGCTAAGGTATGCAAAGTAGATTCCAACGGACGCGGGTAAAACCGCTGGCGGTAACTAGTATAATTATTAACTGACTCACCGTTCATGCCATAAGGCTGGAAGGACCTTCGTTCAGTGAGGACTGACAGCTGCACACTGCGACGGAATACCAGTTCACGAGTCACGCCGTCTCCACCGTTCCAACGACCTGGAAATATTAATACATAATTATATCAATGTGTAATTGTATCTTTAGGATTCGTATCGACATTGGGTTGTGGAGGTCAGACAGGCAGTCGCTCCATTTATGGACTGGAAGCATAGTTGGGAAAAGGCTAGGCAGATGATGTAATTGAAATGTTGGTATAGCGAAAGCTTTAGCAATGTAAAACCAATGATTAGTGTAGTATTTTCCAAACTATGTTAGAGTATACTTTTATAGAACCGACTACAGCTGATTTAAGCCGAGTGCCAATATTCTAAATTGATAAAAATCCTTTATGTTATTCTGATAATACTAGATACTATAATACTTCCAAGTTTCATCAACCCTTTCACTATTTACTAACTGCGGAAATCAATATTCTGTCTATCTCTGGATTTGCTTACTAGTGATAGGATTTTGACATTAGCCCCATACAAGTAATGTCAAATTTCTATCTCTGGTAAGCAAATCCAGAGTTAGATAGGTTATTGGGAACGGCCGTTAAAAGATACTCCTACAGATTCACTCGTCAGATTTTGATTCCCGAAGCTTTTCACCTTGGGAAGCACAAAAAGTATATTATGTAATTGAAGACATACCCCTGCCACCCGAGTGCGGTCGCAGCGAGAACCTGGTGACGAGCATGGGGTAGCGGCGCTCGACGATCTCGACGTCCGTGATGCGCGTGTTCGTCATGTGTGTGTGCACGCCGCCGCTGCCGCGCCAGCCTGGACCCTGGATTTTATGGAGAATAGCTTCTATCAGTAACTAGTCGTTTTCTCACGGTTTCACTCGCGTCCCGTAGGAAATACTGCCCGTACTCGGATAAAATATAGCCTATGTCACTCGTGGATAATGTAGATTTGGAATGGTGAAAGAATTGTTAAAATCGGTTCATTGCTTCAAGAGATTACACCCTACAAACAAAAAAACAAACTTATTTTACTAAAAAATTTACCTCTTTTATTAGTACTAATTAATTATTCTGTGTGGACCTTGAGGAATGTGGAAAATGATGATGAAAGGTTCAGCTTTCGTAAAATTTGTTGTCGTTCCGCAACTAATTTCAGAGCACAAGTCCGCGCATATGTCTATACTAGTACACAATCTTGATACTTGTACATGCCAATTAAACTAGTGTGATTTGCTGTGTCTGTACATTGAAATGTAAATAAGTGAATTCCGACACATAGTAATTAAAATACACTTCATTATTAAATATTAATTACCAAATAAACAAACCTTAAAACTCAAACTCATTTTTCTTTTATTAAAATAAGCCTATAAAAGCTCTTTTAAAACGTCAAGTTAGTTGCACTGCTGAAACTTAATTTATCTTTGAAAAAAAAAGTGATGTTAGATAATTTATGCATATTCGTGGAATTCTGAAGTTAACGTATAAACAAGGCAGAATAAGGGTCATGGCACATTGTACCGGCACGGTCACGGCACAGCAAATAACGTGTCATTTAAATTTGAACATTAAATTGTATGACGTATGATATATTTCATAACAACGTGAGTTGTTAGATAGGAAACCGCGCGCTGACAGCCCGCCGTTGGCTTTTTTGTATTGACGTTATGAAATGTATCATACGTCCTACGATTTAATGTTCAAATTTAAATGACACTTTATTTGCTGTGCCGTGACCGTGCCGGTACAATGTGCCATGACCTTAAGAAGACTATACACTTACAGCGCCGCTGCCGCCGGCCACAGTCTCGTAGTACCCCCAGTCCTCTTCACCGAGCGTTAAGTTGTTCATACAGCCTTGCGATGCCGCGCACACCTGGAATATTCAAAATATTCGTTTTTTTTTTGGTCGTTTTATTAAATAATTTAAAATATTACCAGAATCGGTCCAGGCGTTTTATCGTAAAAAATCGGTTAAAGACTATTATTCACACGCACCTTTTGGAAAGAGCAAAAGAAATTGTTTCCACCGTAAACTTAATTTTAACGAAACTAAAACGGACTCCACTAACGGCCGTTCCCAATTACCTATCTATCTCTGGATTTGCTTACTAGAGATAGTATTTTGACATTAGCCCCATACAAGTTATGTCAAAGTCCTATCTCTAGTAAGCAAATCCAGAGATAGACAGAATATTGAATTCCG
>NWSH02000150.1:9137728-9215201 GCA_002382865.2 Heliothis virescens
GGTCATGGCACATTGTACCGGCACGGTCACGGCACAGCAAATAACGTGTCATTTAAATTTGAACATTAAATTGTATGACGCATGATATATTTCATAACAACGTGAGTTGTTAGATAGGAAACCGCGCGCTGACAGCCCGCCGTTGGCTTTTTTGTATTGACGTTATGAAATGTATCATACGTCCTACGATTTAATGTTCAAATTTAAATGACACTTTATTTGCTGTGCCGTGACCGTGCCGGTACAATGTGCCATGACCTTAAGAAGACTATACACTTACAGCGCCGCTGCCGCCGGCCACAGTCTCGTAGTACCCCCAGTCCTCTTCACCGAGCGTTAAGTTGTTCATACAGCCTTGCGATGCCGCGCACACCTGGAATATTCAAAATATTCGTTTTTTTTTTGGTCGTTTTATTAAATAATTTAAAATATTACCAGAATCGGTCCAGGCGTTTTATCGTAAAAAATCGGTTAAAGACTATTATTCACACGCACCTTTTGGAAAGAGCAAAAGAAATTGTTTCCACCGTAAACTTAATTTTAACGAAACTAAAACGGACTCCACTAACGGCCGTTCCCAATTACCTATCTATCTCTGGATTTGCTTACTAGAGATAGTATTTTGACATTAGCCCCATACAAGTTATGTCAAAGTCCTATCTCTAGTAAGCAAATCCAGAGATAGACAGAATATTGAATTCCGCAGTAAAACGGATGGATGGCCAATGGATGGGTAACCATACTTTCATTACTCCGTGTTTTGAAAGGCACGATAAATTGGCAAGGTCCCGGCTGTCATTTTAACATGCTTGGCCATTATTTTAACGTCCAAGTCGTTATAGGTAGCCAATAAGTCTGACAGTCTTTCCAAGGCAGGTAGCACACTGATACTCGGCTGAATCCAGTTAGACTGGAAGCCGACCCCAACATAATGGAGAAAAGGCTAAGCAGATGATGTTGTGCAATCTAACATTTTAGCTTTATATTTACTTGGAAAGCTTTGAGCACGACGTCGACAATTCGCTGTGAGGTGAGCACGTTGCCGCCGACCACTGCGGCGTGCTCCGACGGGTCCAGGATCGACTGCGGTGGAATTATCACCTTCACCGGGTTGAGGCAGCCCTGGAATTATAATAAGGATGTTAATTAAAGGATTGATTATTTGAAAACGTCTAAAAATGGTGTATGAGAAACAATGGACGAGGTTTAACCACACTTCGGGTAATCGCGGTTGTACCCATAAGGTACTTTTTACTGTGTGGGACCTAAATCGCCTAGACACATTCTTGCTTAATATTATAAATGCAAAAGTAACTCTATGTCTGTCTCTCTCGCTTTTAAATTAAAACTATAGAATATATGTTAATAAAATTTTGTACACCGTGGATCTATAGTCAAAAAAGCACATAGACTATTTGCTCTTATTCTATTCTATTCTGTTTGCTCAGAACTTAACCCGGGGAACAGCTTATTCATATACATTTCTATTCTTTTACACTCCCAATGACAGAATATTTTCATTTACATTGATACAACACTATAAATATTTAGGAAGGGGGGGTGATTCTCTAACGCAAAACATCTTTACAACCAAGAAATCATCGTTGCAACATGGTTGCAACATCTATAAGTGCGCGATCGCAGCGCTTCAACGATGTTGACGGTGCGACATAGAACTAAAATATGGTTCCAAATGTATGAAAAATCATCCTCGCCTTCGACGACAACGACGACTTCGACTTCAATTTTATCCTTCAAACCGAAAAGCTTGTCATTTGTGAGATCGTCGTTGTTGTCATCTATGATGTGTCAGTTAGAGAATCGCATGGCTGTATATAAAATAAGTAAGTATAATTATTACCTGGTTCAAAGGCACATCGTGTCCCACCATACAGCGCAGGCAGTATATAAGCGCGGACAGCGTGATGGCGCGCGGAGCGTTTAAATTACCCCAAACTTCTACTCCTGTGCCACTGGGAATTTAATATAATATCGCTCGCGGTTAAGTAACATTCGCGGGTCGATCGATTATAAGGTTAAGCAACGCTTGGCGCGGTCGGTTCTTGGATGAGTGACGAGTTTCTTCGTGTTTGAGAAGGCACGATAAATTGGTGGGTCCCAAGTATCATTTGACCATCTTTGACAGTCGTTATGGGTAGTCAGAAGCCAGAATGTCTAACAACCAGTCTTACCAAGGGGTATCGGCGGGATGCTATGTAACAGGGTTGAGGAGGTTAGACAGGCAATTGCTTCATGTAAACACTGGTACTGCTACAGCTGCATGCAGTTAGACTGGAAGCCGCCAGGACCCAAACATGGTTGAGAAAAGCTATTCAAATTATGATTATTATCATGTTTCTTTTTTCCATTCACCCCTCCCGCATTAAATACCTACAGTTTCTTTCAGAAACAAAAAAGCCATTTATCTATACAAATATAATGAAGACGAAACATTTTTTTATTAAGTACCTTAAAGCTTCGAAACTACTGAATCGATTCGAAAAATTCTTTCAATGTTGAGAAGCTAAAAATTTCCCGAGTAACACAGGCATAACATATATATTTCTTCCGTCAAAAACCGCGGAAAATACTTTTAAATAATAAGAATACTCACGTAAAGTCACAGACAGCGCTGCCGTTCTCCTTGTCTAAAGTAACAGTGAGTACTATAGGAGTGCCGTTGTCCATGTACTCTGTCGCTTGGAGTACTGTAGAACCCGTCTTAGATAATGCGTTGCGGGCTATTTCCTACAAATTATCAGCTAGTTAGATATAAAATATTAATATTCGAGGTGTTAATTAATGAAAGATGAAAACTATTTATAGTGATGGTCCAAAAGACGTACAAACATGGGAAATTGAGAACTTATAGGAACTTTTGTGAGAAGTCGGTTAAAATGTGTATTAAAGTTACTCAAAACTTTTGAGTAACTTCTTCAGCAAAGAGATAAATAGCGTGATTTCAGATCTTTGAAGTTAATTAATGAAAGAGATTTTTTTATTATTTGAATTTGCATTCAAAGTCAACATTTTTAACTACCTATTACTTATCAACTTAATACGATTGACTCCAGAGATGTCCATTTCAATATACCAACTTTATATCGAGATTCTATCGATCACAAACTACACAAATACATGTTATATGTTATGTATAATACATGTTATGTTATGTACCTTGAGCATGTCCCTGACAGCGAGTTCAGCATTGGCCTGTATGTGCGTCATGTACGCCTGCACCACGTCCAAGCCGTATTCGTTTATCAGCTCACCTACTAATTGGATGCCCTGAAAAATAGTAGTGATAGAAACTAAGTACTCTTGGCTGCTCGGTTTAAAATTATAAAATAAATTAAAAGTTTACAAATAAAAGTGATTTGATTTGTTTTCGGCTTCCATAACAGTTCGTCTATACTATTATGGTGTGATACCACCATAATTTTTTACGCATACTATATTTGTTCTTGAACAAAAATCTGTATGCGCCCGCACAAGTCCACGGCTAATAATACATATTATATATATATACATATACATATGTGCTCGACGCTTGCGCAAAAACTGAGGGAATTATATTAAAAACTTGATATTTTACCCTCTGGTTAGCGGCGACTTGTGCCTTCAAATCCGACAAGTTGTCAGCCAAGTTCCTTGTACCAGAACACCCCGGTTCCTTGCCTGGTTTCATCAGTTCTAAAATATGAAAAAAAAATTGTACTTATAGGTTGAATGAGACGACAGAATGGCAACGTCGCACATTCGCAATCGCAAAACAAGGGATAGATAAGTTATCGAAATCCAGCGTAAGTGGTCTGTGATTTGGGGTGGGTCGGTTGACAAAAGCACGATTTGCTGACATCAAAAAGAGAAAAGATTTATATGTATGTAAGTATGTTTGTAATAAACTAACTCAAAATTACTGGACCGATTTAAAAATCTTTCAGCGTTGGTTAGCTTAACTATCCCCGAGTAACATAGGCTAGATTTTATCATACAGATACACGTACACGTCCGTAGGTTTACCTTAAATACCAATTCCACAACGTCTCATCTTGAAGGCCTGCCAAAACCAATTTGACACAAATAACATTCCTTTTCTAAGTCCTGCCTACCTTCAGTAAGCAGCTCCTCATTGAAGTTCCCAGCGTCCACCAGCAGCATGGACTTGAAGGCGGCGCCCTCCTGTGCGAGGCAGACGGAGTGCGGCGGCATGGAGCCGGGCGTGAGGCCGCCGATGTCCGCGTGGTGACCGCGAGACGCCACGAAGAATATCGGACGGTTGTGCGAACTGGGATACCATGTTTGGTTAAAATTATACTTTTACTGGCTGAATTCGAAACATGGAAACATATTACAAAAACTTTTATATTATTGAAAAAAAGTATAACATTTTTCCGGCTATTTGAGTTGACAGAAAACCGCCAAGGCCAACATCATCATGCATTTAAATAATCTTCTCTTTCTTCTATACTTATACATATAAAAATCAGAGTCCTGACTAACTCAACAACACAAGGCCGAAACCCGTAAATCTATAAAGCTGAAATTTTGCACAAAGGTTCATCTTAACGCGAGATAAGAAAGGATTTCGAAATTCCTAGAAATTTTAACTTTTACGCAGGCGAAGCCGCTGGCTGAACCTAGTGAATAAATAAATGTAGTAGGTAGGTGGCATTTCGATACTGCATAAAGTTTGCTGATACTTCGCCTTTTTACATACATGTTATGGCATTTTGATAAGTATTTGCAAATGACTATTTCAATGTTTTAAATCCTAATAACATGTTGTTTATCTAGCAAACTGTGCGTACACGCTTTGGTTTCCAAATTAATTTCAATATTATAATTATAATAATATATGTAATAGCATACTCATGAAAGACAGGAGTGATGACAGTCAAGTCTGGTAGATGCGAGCCTCCTGCCTTCGGGTGATTGGCTAGGAGTACGTCACCCGGCTTCAGGGAGTCTCCACGTACTTTCATCTATGTAGACATACATTAAATATTGAATTAGAAGAACGGAAATGTTACGATAAAGCGTGAGAAATTCAAAAACAAAATGATTTTTGATATTTTACCAAGCACATCAAAGCTTGGTGATAGTTTCACAGGTTCCAGATAAGGTTCTGGATAGCTATCTGACAGATCATGCCATAAAAAATATTTATTACTATATTACATTGGACACGAGGCCGCCGTCCGCGCCGAACGTACCTGATACTGCACAGTCTCCTGCATGGCCCCCAAATGTACAGGTATGTGCGGCGCGTTGGACACGAGGCCGCCGTCCGCGCCGAACGTACCTGATACTGCACAGTCTCCTGCATGGCCCCCAAATGTACAGGTATGTGCGGCGCGTTGGACACGAGGCCGCCGTCCGCGCCGAACGTACCTGATACTGCACAGTCTCCTGCATGGCCCCCAAATGTACAGGTATGTGCGGCGCGTTGGACACGAGGCCGCCGTCCGCGCCGAACGTACCTGATACTGCACAGTCTCCTGCATGGCCCCCAAATGTACAGGTATGTGCGGCGCGTTGGACACGAGGCCGCCGTCCGCGCCGAACGTACCTGATACTGCACAGTCTCCTGCATGGCCCCCAAATGTACAGGTATGTGCGGCGCGTTGGACACGAGGCCGCCGTCCGCGCCGAACGTACCTGATACTGCACAGTCTCCTGCATGGCCCCCAAATGTACAGGTATGTGCGGCGCGTTGGACACGAGGCCGCCGTCCGCGCCGAACGTACCTGATACTGCACAGTCTCCTGCATGGCCCCCAAATGTACAGGTATGTGCGGCGCGTTGGACACGAGGCCGCCGTCCGCGCCGAACGTACCTGATACTGCACAGTCTCCTGCATGGCCCCCAAATGTACAGGTATGTGCGGCGCGTTGGACACGAGGCCGCCGTCCGCGCCGAACGTACCTGATACTGCACAGTCTCCTGCATGGCCCCCAAATGTACAGGTATGTGCGGCGCGTTGGACACGAGGCCGCCGTCCGCGCCGAACGTACCTGATACTGCACAGTCTCCTGCATGGCCCCCAAATGTACAGGTATGTGCGGCGCGTTGGACACGAGGCCGCCGTCCGCGCCGAACAGGGCACACGAGAAGTCTAGTCGCTCCTTTATGTTCACTGATATTGATGTGCGCTGTAGTACTCTGTGGGGAAATAAAAATATCACTCAACATCTGCTCAGCCTTTTACCAATAGGCATGACGACAGGGTAAAAAATAAGCAAATCCATTTAGTCCGTAATTTAGATTATCGCAAAATATTGGACACGTATTTTTTGTTTTTAAAAATCTATCAATAATAACAAGGATAATGAGTATCAAAGTTCAGGAGTGGGGGGTCCTGACGTCACGCCTATGTCAAAATTGTACGTAGGCGTGACGTCACGCGCAATTTCAGCGGTCTATAACTACGTAATTATTTGTTTAGATGAAAAACTACAAAATACGTATGCAATATTTTTTTATAATCTAAAAGACGGACTAATTAGATTTTTTTTAGTCGTCATGCCTCGGCTTCCAGTTTAACTGTTTGCAACTGAGTACCAGTGTTTTACTAGAGCGACTGCCTATCTGACTTCCTCAACCCAGGCAACCTAATACCCCTTGGTAAGACTGGTCGTCAGAATCATGTCAATGTTCAAATGATAGCTGGGACCAATTTAACGTACCTTCTGAAACAAAGAGGAACTTGTCACAACAAAATGGTCACCCATCCACGTACCGTGGCAAACATTACTTAACCTTATGATACAATTCTCCAAAAGCCAAAGACTCGATGTCGTTCCGCAGCAAAGTACCTCACACAAGTCCGCGTATGTGTCCACCCCCGACCCCCTGATACCTAGAATCGGCTTCTACCACTCGCGGCGACTAAAAGTTTGGAGAGAACTATAATATGTCAGACCTGCCCATCTGCTCAGCAATAGACATGAAGCGATGGCTGAAGATGCTCAGCTGTATGGAGTCCAGCGCAGTGGTGATGCGCTTCGGCTTGCCGCTGCCGATCACTATGCGGATGTCGCCCAAAACTGTTATTTCGGCGCGGCAATCTGTTAGAAAAAGACTATATTTACTACTAGCTTCTGCAAATGGGCTATCTAATACTCAAAGAATTTTTCAAATCGGACCAGTAGTTCCTGAGATTAGCGCGTTCAAACAAACAAACAAACACTTCAGCTTTACAACTATTAGAATAGATTTATCAGCAAAATAAAAGTTTCATCTTTTTGTATATGAGAATTGTAAAGAATTCTCTTAAAAGACATGAATCTCTGAACCTAGATAGCAATACGGGTTGTCAGACTTTCTGGTTTCTGACTACCCCTAACGACGGTCAAAAATATTCAAATGTCAGCCGGGACCTAAGAATAAGACCCACCAATTTATCGCGCCTTCCGAAACACGGAAGAACCCGTCATGACAAGAGAGTCACCCATCCACGGACCAACCGCGCCAATCGTTGCATAACCTAATGATCGATCGATCCGCACGGCTTTGACTTAGCCAAGAGCTCTAAACGAACTAACACGCACTTTATGATAATATTATTTCTGTATTTTAGAATTCTACAGTGAAATTACAAGAAACCGACCTGGTTCAACAAGTATAGTAGACAGACTGTCCATGATGATGGCGGGTCCTGTCACCACTTGTTCAGGCTTCAACTTCTCCAGCAAGTAGATTGACGTGTCCTTGTAACCTCCTTCGAAGTACACCTTCGTTGTCTGTGGATATTTGCAAGAATTGGATAGCTATTACAGTATATTATGAGTAACTAGCTACCGCCAGCGGTTTCACCCGCTCTCCTGTGGGAACTACTGCGCGCACCCGGATAAAAAGTAGCCTATAACCTTCCTCGATAAATGGGCTATCTAACACTGAAAGAATTTTTCAAATCGGACAAACAAACAAACTCTTCAGCTTTATAATATTAGTATAGATGTAGTAGTTTATAGTAGTTTTCTGATGCCGGGCTTTCTTCCCATAATATTTCTGCACCGAAATTTTGATAGTTTCATCACCAATATTAATCTTATTATTATTCCACAAAGGCAAAGGCACTATAACGTCACGACCCGATAGCATGAAGCTTAAGGGTACGTCCTGCGGCCAACCAATACGAAAGCGAATGCGAAGCGAAGCGAACAACACTGCGTCGCTTCATACGTCACTTAAGGCACATTGAACGCCGCGCTGCTTCGCGTACCCAGACCGGTCACGTAGGACACACTGTTACAAACTAACGCTGTTGGCATCAGACAGGGGTTACACGATCAGTCTGGCGTCAGTCCAGCCCATCAGTCTGGTCAGAATGGTGGCAGAATGATCGTGTAACCGCCTGATGGTCCAAAATGTACCGTGTTTTTTGTCCGTCAGTATTTCGTCAGTCTGAGACTGATGCCAGAATGACGCCGGACTGATCGTATAGCCCCTATCTTACTTAACTTCAACTTACCTTCTCAGGTACAGGAGTGGTGCCCTTCCCGCTAGGTGGCGCTGTCTCCTGCGGCACTGTACTCATGCCGACACCGCGGACTCTCACGTCATCCACTATGACGTCACGACCCGATAGCGTGAAGCCGAACTCGCTCTTATATCTGACGAAACAAGAAAAAAATGCACTTGTATTTTTATTTTGGTTATAAGTAGAAGTGAAAATGGAGATGGGCACAAAGTAAAAGTAAAAAGGTCAAGAAGAAATAAAGATGAATTTTAGCTCAACCCGTAGCAGAAAGAGTAATTCGGAGAGGAATAATTTGCCGCCTGTAATTTTTTGCTCTTAAAGTAGAGACATCACCCTTTTTCAATAAAAATCCTTCTTTTTAAGTGAGTGTAATAAGTACATACCTACATTAATTAGGCAATGATTGAAAATTAATATCAACAGCCCTATAAAGGAGGGCACAAAATTTATGAACAAAACACTTTTGCGCAGGTACAAAACATTAAATGGCTGACTTCAGAGCGGTGAAGTTATTTGACGAGACCTTAAGATCGCAACTATTAACTATACTAATGTACTGACCTATTAACAAACGCAGTATAGAAGTCCCCGTGGCGGCACGCAGTGGGTGTGCCCCCCGGCGCCGGCGACACCATCAGGGCGCAGTCCGTGCCCGCGTAACGCAGGTGTAAGTATGGCTCTGTCTTTATTTGGGATTCCGGTATGCCCTGGAAAAATAGGAAAAGTAAAGATATCTGAAAAAAATCTTGAAGCGTTAAAAGAAGAATTATTGGTTTTAAATCAAACCGGGGGTCATATTACATATAGTTTGATGAATCCTCCCAAAGCGATGTCCTAACTTTAATGTATTTTTTGTTTAAAAATTAAATGAATCAGAAAACTTCTTAGCTATTAATTGGTTAACATAACCTCGTTCGATAGCGGCCGTTCCCCCTTCTACTATAGTGGGCATCATGCATTGGCGACCTCGTCGGTCCTGCACCTGATCTCTCTCCGGTGGTGTCGGACTGCCGTCCCAGCGGGTTATGAGAGTGAGGGAATAGGGAGTGCACCTGTATCACAGCAAATGTGCGTGCACTATAATATGTCCTGCGCAGCTGGCTATATGAGAACAGCTGTTGTTACCAACAATCGGCCTTGGACGCCATAATTATGTCCCAGGCATACAAAGGGCTCCCGAAGGAAAACGGTGGGTTTTAGTGAGTAAAAGTCTGGCTCTCCCTCACGCAGTGACCCACAGCGGGAGGGGTCACCTGATGATTTCCCATCGATAAAAAAAAATATTCTTTGTGGACTAAAGCCATACCGTTTACATGCCGTACTACTGACCTGTCTGATCAGCTTGTCCCTAGCGACGGCAGCCAGCAGGTCGAGCTGATCGTCCAGCTGGTGGAAGTGCTCGGGGCAGTAGACGGCGGCGGCCGGCGACTGTTCCTCCTGCACTATGTGCGCTAGAGCCTGCCGTACTACTGACCTGTCTGATCAGCTTGTCCCTAGCGACGGCAGCCAGCAGGTCGAGCTGATCGTCCAGCTGGTGGAAGTGCTCGGGGCAGTAGACGGCGGCGGCCGGCGACTGTTCCTCCTGCACTATGTGCGCTAGAGCCTGCCGTACTACTGACCTGTCTGATCAGCTTGTCCCTAGCGACGGCAGCCAGCAGGTCGAGNGGATAGGAGGATCGTCATTGTGATTACTAGTTGGTATACTGTGCCTATCTGGAAAGAAGACAGTTTGGTTAGACTCCGAAATAATTGCCTACTCTGACCATTTCTGGGGTAAAAGTCTGACACTCCTAAGGTACTCAAACGACAGAGTAAAACGTCTTGGAGAACCTCGATTTTAAAGTCTGAAATCTTCTTCGCTTCTCGTGCACATGGTGATTAGGGCTCATTCCTTCTCCGTGGGAGACGAGGCCTGTGCCCAGCAGTGGGACGATAAAAAGGGCTGATGATTGTGGAAGAGCTCGTGGCTAAGTGAAAACCGTGCGGATCGTTCGATCATAAGGTTAAGCAACGCTTGGCGCGGTCGGTCCGTGGACCATCTTGTCATAACGAGTTCTTCCGTGTTTCGGAAGGCACGATAAACTGNATGCCGTATGCTGATAGGATACCTGGAAAAATTTAATTAGTATTAATGAGGAAAAGCTCGTGGCTAAGTCAAAGCCGCGCGGATCGATCGATCATAAGATTAAGCAACGCTTGGCGCGGTCGGTCCGTGGACCATCTTGTCATAACGAGTTCTTCCGTGTTTCGGAAGGCACTATAAACTGGTGGGTCCCGGCATTTGAACATTTTGGCAGTCGTCGGTCAGAAGCCAGAACGTTCTGACAACCAGTCCTACCAAGGGGTGCCAGGTTGCCCGAGTAACTTGGTTGTGGAGGTCAGATCGGCAGTCGCTCTATGTAAAACACTGGTTCTCAGCCGCATCCGGTTAGACTTAGAGGAAAATTTAATTTAAGGACAGGGAAAAACTGGTCTAAGAAAACGTACAAGCGGTCATTAGGAGGAAGTTTCTTTTTCATAAATAAACGTCATAAGTATCGATTAGAGTGCCTTCATGGAGTGATGTGCTAATTATTTTTCAAATTCCTTACCTGACTAGAACGATACCAGTGAGCGAAATAAGACGCTGATACTCGTCATAATTTAGTTTTACTAATAAATTATTGTGTTTTTATAGGCTTTAAGGCCTAGCGTCTAGCCAATCTGTCAAATTTCTTCAATAGATTTTCAACCTTATCACAATAGTGGAAGGTTAATGTTCGATTGGCAATATCACAGATCCGGGTAATTTGACTTGCCGACTCTTGTACCAGGTCTAACTCACCAGCATACTTGTGTATGAGCACGGTGGATATCCCAAGTTGCCTGGCGACGCTGCAGGCGTGCTGTCCGCCGGCGCCGCCGAAGCAAGCTAGCGCATGCGCAGACGCGTCGTGACCACGCGCTGTCGTTAGCGCCCTGAACAAATATATATTTTCTTTTTATCGACTTTGAAAAACGAGGAGGTTCTGAACTAAAATCTCAAATCTTCGAAAAAATATTTTCGAGGAATTTTGCAATTCTAAATTCAGTATGTTCGCTTATTAACAAGCTATCAACACTAGTACCTGAGCTTAGAGCGGTAGTATTTATCGATAAACGATACAGACACGATTTTTTAGTTCCATAATTGACCGCTAGAGGCGCTGTTAAATTTGCCCTATAAAAAAACGTAGTGGGTAACGCATCGACAAATACCATAGCTTTAAGAGAGAGGTTACACGATCAGTCTGGCGTCAGTCCAATCCAATCCATCTGATGGAATGGACTGTCGCCAGACTGATCGTGTAACTCCTGTCTAATATAGGGCTAATCTGGTTTGATTAAATTTGCACTATAGGTATAACTTATCCCATATTTTAAGTACGCCGTGCTCTATAAATTCGGTAGTAGGTGTCGTTCAGCTTAGACATGCTATAGTTTTGTATTAGTTCATTCAAAATCTTACCTGATTGGTCTACACATGGCTTCGTTGGCGACATTTATGAAGCCCATCGCCACTTCTTCCATGGTCATCTATAAAAGGAAAAAATACATCAAAGGTCACATCTGCTGCATACAAAAATATATTGAGTTCATTAGATTAGAAAACATTTTTTTATCGAAGTTGCTGCAATTTTATAATATAAAAATCACCCCCTATTTTTTCTGGTCACCGAAACACACCTGAACGGCTTTACCGATTCCGATGATTCTTTTTTTTATCGTGTAGCCAGGAGAAGGACCATATAATAAAAAAAAAGTTGCACCGAACGCGGGTGAAACCGCAGGGCTAGTATTATATGAAGCTAACAACTAGCATAGCTAGTATTATAATAAAACATTTACAACTGACCTCCTTACTACCGTCCTGCCTCAAGAAGCTGTTGATTTCATCCGTCATCTTCTTGAAGGCGGCAACAGTTGCATCTCTATCTAGCGGCTCGTTCTCATTGCGGCCGAAGATCTTCGGGAAGTACTCGGGTAGTAGACGACCTATACAGGTAGATGTTAACGTAGAGATATTATCGTCCAGTTTCACATTTTCCAGATAAAGTTGTAGATAACTATCTAACAGATAATGCTATAGAATAGTGATCAATCTATCTAGAATTTGATAGAACTTATATTTATTTGAAATACTAATTTATTGGCGAAGGTTCGGTACCACTGTTTTCGCAGGTTTTGTTAAGAGTGAAACGAATTTACCTAGTTGCGGACTGACTGACTTTTGCGAAAACAGTACCCAATAATAGGACAAACAAGTACTAACCTAAGAGTAAGTTAGCGTCAGTAACAGTGAGCGGGCCGCCCTTCCTGTAGCAGGCGGGGCCGGGCTCCGCGCCCGCCGACTCGGGCCCTGCCACCAGCAGCCCCGACCTGAACATCAGCATCGAGCCGCCGCCTGCCGCTACTGTGTTAATATCTGGGAACAAGCAATAATTATATCAGACAAAGCATTTACGCTATCCTTTTCGCACAAATAGTTTTAATGTAAAAGTTAGTGCCTTTTGTGCACTTGACAGCTGTCACTTTTCAACGGATTTGTGACTGACAACAACTGTCAACTGCACCAAAAACGGTTAGAACTTAGTGATCAAACATAACCCTTAGCACAATATACATTAAGTTCAAAATCACTTAAAGATAAATGTTACCAAGTTGAGGTGCTTGTATAGTAACTCCAGCGGTGGTAGCTTCGTGCACGTGTTCCAACGAGCCCGCATAGCGTGACACGTCCGTCGATGTGCCGCCCATGTCGAAACCTAGGGTAAAAACATATTTTATTGTTATTGAATAATACACATTATGGCTGCTTAGACCATTTCTTATGAGCTAATAATTATGAGGAGATTCCACCAAAAAATGCCGCACACAAAAGATGCAATTTCGCAGACATTTTAGAAATATTTGCATATAATTTGTTACTACTTGCTGAAATTTATCTGTTTGTCTGTGAGCTTGCTAGAGCGAGTAAACTAGACGAAACATTTGTGTCCGTCACACAGTAAAAATATCGCTTTTTAACTTTTATTTTTTTACCTTTTCAATACCTACAAATTATTTAACCAGACGAACAGAGGGAGTAAGCGAACTTACCAATGACCGGGAGACCAGTTTCTTTCTGATAAGCTGTCATAGCGTAGCCGACGACTCCTCCAGCTGGACCGGAGAGAATAGCTCGGGAGCCATTGAACCTGGTCATATAGACATAGATATAATTATACAAATACCCCTGTATCAATTTATTTATATAACGCAACAACGAACTTACATTTTCGCCTTATTGACTTAGAGAGACTTAAAATTTCAGTGGCAATTTAAAACTGGAATTGCTAACAATAGATTAACGTCGACATTTTACCTCAAATACTCGTAAGTAAAAACATAGAGTTATGCCAAAGCCAGCATGCATTCTGCAAAAATCGACATTGTAAAAATATAAATAAACTTCTCCCAAAAAGCACTCTTTGGCATTTGTTTTTGCATCGAAAAAGTAGCACCACAACTTACTTTGTAGCAACATAAATCCAATTTTACTTAATAAAACTCATAAACACATATAACTTACATATTCATAGGCGTTAAACCCCCATCAGACTGCATGAACAGCACATTGGACCCCTTGAGTCCCCCTGAGAAACCATCCGCGAACCCCCTGACGTATTCCCTGATGTGGGGCGTGAGGTACGCGTCAGCCGACGCCGTGAACCCCCGGGGGACCATGCGGACCATCGACGTTATGGCGTGCGAGAGTGATACTTGCTTGAACCCTTGAAGGAGATACAAAATAAGCTCGATTTTCAGGTAGGTTGCGAAGGTTTTATGGCCAAATATTGGTTAAAAAAAATTAGGGCAATCAGGTTCAGGAGTGTTTTAAAGTTGGTGTTCCGGATTTCAGTGTGGGAGAGAAAATTTGGGCTAAATTGACCGTTTTCTTCCGCGCGTAAAACTCGGATAATTGTGCGAGGCCTCTCTTGAATTCGATTCTTTGTAGTGGGTGTGCTTTCACCATAAGACTCGTCATTTCAGCCGAAAGACATTCACTACTGGACAAAGGCCTCCCCTAAAATTCTTCACCAAAAACAAATTACCAATTTTCCAATTTTCTATTACACTGTCACCCTTTTTCATCAAGTTCTGCAAATAAATTCTCACCTATTTCCTCAGCAATCTTCCCAATCCTGACCTCATGATCATGATAAGTATAACTATGAGCCAGCACGACAGCCACACTCTCGATCCCTTTCTTCTTCAACGTCAATAGATCTCTTCTGACTTCCTCTTCCTCCAAATCTTTGATGACCAGCATCTTCTCTCCTGTGGTTCCTGTGACAGTTTTCCAGGTGCTTGGTTTGTGCATCTGACATCTGTCCTCTAAGGCGGGGATGACGCGACAGTCCACTTCAATGACGTCAGTGTATAGGACTCCTGGGCGTTTTATGTCCTGGAAGATAAAGATGAATTTGTTTTTTATTTTAAATTGGGACGTATCTTCTCGTAGACATTTTTTTTGTACTTTCCATTAAGGGGGAAATGAGATCCCAATTTTATTTGTTTTCTGAAGCACATAATTAGATTTTGTTTCGTGTACCTTTAGCGCTTTTACAAAAAACAACTGCTTCAAATAGATTGATAATGGACCTTTCTTTTCAGGCCAAGTTGCTACCGAACCTTTTGGAAATAAAACAGGGAAGCCTATGTTCATCAATAGACGTCATAATGATGAAATGATGTTGTTAATCACTTACCAATTGAAATATATTAGGCCTAGCCTGATTCCCAATATACATCAAGTCTTTAAAACCCTTATTGATCACCAGCGCCATTTTAGCACCCTTCCTTTCAAGCAACGCGTTAGTGGCGACGGTGGTACCCATCCTGATTGACTCTATGAGTGAGGAGTTCACTTTGCCATCAGCTGCTAGGACGTTTCCAGTTTCCTGTAATATTGTGTAATTTGATTATGGAGAAATGGCTGTTTTTACGGTTTCTCCTGGGTCAAAGAGGAATATGACAATGAAAGATTTTTTTAAATTTGGTCAATTGTTTCGGATATTATTCATTATTCATTGCATAGGATCTTGGGGTAGAAGGGGTAAGGAGTTGTTGGGTTTGTATACTGTGAATTTAGCTTTTTCCTGAACAGTGGAAGGCGCTGTAGAATAGAAGATTATTTCAACTATTTAAGATAAATCAGCACTTGAGATTGGACAATAGAGATACAATATATATTTTATAAGTATTTATCTTATCTTATTTTTTGCTATGTAATGCCTAAAATATTAAATAATACTTTATCATTTACCCTGGCAGAGTAGTCGCAATACATGGGCAGACACGAAAGACAAAACGAAAATAAGGATTTTACCCAAATAGGATTTGTATTTAGACAGCTCTGCCCCTCCTCCCATACATCACAAAATTTCACCAGCATGACACTAAACAGCTCTTATATTTCTAAACCAGTTACCTCCTGCAATATCCTTCTTATAGCCTCTCTGGGTGCATCATCATAGTTCTGCGGGTCCACTGACAGCAGCTTCATAACCCTCACTTTACCATTAGGACAGCGAGCGTACACATCTGTGAACGTACCACCTCGGTCTATGGCGAACTGGAAGCCTGGGGGGGACATGGTGGAAGAGTATGGCTGGAAAGAAAGGTTATTCGATTAATTAATATAAAATTGACATATGTGATAGAGAAATAAAATAATTTATTGAGAATTGAATAGGTTTTTTAGAAAAAGGAAAACACTTCGAGAAAGGTTAGGAAGGTAGTGCCCTTGCGCTTCGCTTGGCCCTTTTTGGCGGGGGCACTACCGTGCCCCCAGATAAAATGATGTTCCATTTATTTTAGTTTTTAAGCTAATAAGTAACATACTGTGAAGTGATCTCCTTTTAACATCAACCTGTATATAACTTTAGTTTGTGCTATTAATGATATAAAGATTGCTTCCCAAACGAATAAATGAAATACACAGGAAATATATTGTGTCTCTTTCCTATTTTCTAGAGCTATGCCACTAGGTAAATACAAATATTATAATATCAAACTTCAATTACCTACTAGATTTTGTAATGTATCATAGGATTTTCCCATCATACATATTTTCTCAATTAAACTGTAGGTATACATATAAACTTATTGCATTGTCCTTTCTTCAATACTTTATCCGAATAATAACCCATTATTATTCAAAGCAATAATCTGGTAGCAAGACTATGCAATTATTCAAGTTTGCCCTGCATAACCACTCGGTTTAATTAATTTACTTTTATGAATAAAAGTAAATACAACTATGATAAGAACTTTAATATAAACTATTATAATTAATAGCTTAAGTATAGAAAAAGAATAAGGCTCTTAATAAGCGAGACCTCTCACTCAAGTAATAAAATATCACTAAAACTAAAGTCACATAATAAAAAAAATATGATTACAGTGCAAACCCTAAGGGAAATCTTCTGAATATTATTGTAGAAAATTGGTTTAAGCAAAGAATTATAATATGAGGTTCCAACAGTTACCTAAGTAAAATACATTCACTAACTTCAGTATCATCTAGACATTAAACTGTCAGATAACAGAAGTAATAGATATTGTTCTAAAGATATCTGTATCTCATTTCAGTGTAAAATCAACCATATCGGAAAGATATAAGGTTGGAAATTCAGTGATGGAAAATAAGAGAATGAGTGCACTATTTGGCTAGATGTTTGTCTGTATTTGATAGACAAACATTAGCTTGCAAGAAAATTTATATTACATAAGGTTTAATGTGAAAGGAAAATTATTTTTAAAATTAGGTTTTAAAAAGGAATTCTTTTTACTAGTTTTTTCTTATGTATGGTAGGCAAAGTTTCATCAGTAATTTAAAAACTAAAAGTTTTCACTACATTTAAAAATTACATAATAATTTTTAATTAGAGCAGGAGACGTCAGCGAGGAATTCTGCTCACAAGATATATATTTTTCTGAATAGGTTCAATGCATTAGACAACTTTAAGAATATTTACATTCACTATCATGTTTCTAGTTTTCCAGATTATTTTTTTTTATTAAGTATCATTGGGTACATTTGCTGGCATAAAATACTCATCATTTCTACACACAATACTTTACAATTTACAATTACACATTATTACAATGCTCAGAAAGAAAAACTATAAAAATCTAAATGTTAATTTTTTATCTCTATTCCAAGGACAAGGTTTCTTCACAGTTTATTTTTCTTACCAAAACAACTATGATTTGCAAAAAAAATAATATAATGATAGGTGTTAAGAAGATCACCACAGAGATGAAATGTATTTTTTTTCTTTGAAATATTAATTGTAGTCTTATCGCCTAATTACGATTAAGAGTAGAAGCACAATTAATGCTTTTCTATTGTTTTTATGGCCAATACAAATATTAGAACTACCTACTGTCGACGAAGTAATTAGTAAACAAATTCTTTTACGCACTTTCTGAACTTACCTTGTATGAAATCTCTTGACACTGAATTCTAATTTACGTAAAATATTCTCTACTTTACAATACGTCAACATGCAAAGAGGACTGGAAATTGAGTGAATGAAAAGAAAATTAACAATATTACCAAAGTTATCAGTTTTCTTATCGGTTGTATATTTGTTTCTTTCACGCTAATGAATTTAGGACTATTAGAGGTTGTCTTGTCCCACTCTAACTCTTAAATTAGCAAATAGCGACTTCATTATTAGCCTTGAACGCGACCATTGACAGCTGATCGTATGATCTTTCAAATAAAGCAAATTGAACTCTGTTTCCTTGACAATAAGAATTCAATTTGTTTGTCAACAACTTATTTGATTTCCCAATAATCTTTTACTATAGATGTAGTTTGCATACACTTCACAGATTTTTCACACATAAATTTATGTAAAACGAACAATTCTTGCTGCATATATTATTATTTTGAAAAATGTTACACACTCAATCCTTTCTTTGAATCGAACTGATGTTTCTGAACGCACCATAAACATAACCTCACTTTCTTGACTTTGTTAACGTCAATAAAAAGCAGGTCCAGTCCCGCTATTGAATGGTTTTATCGAACTTCTTACAAATAAGACTTGTATCACTCGGTAGTTACTTAAAAAGGATGGGTAGAAAGAACCGCCAGTATAATAAATTCGCTCAGCGAAAGCGGGAACGCAAAGAGCAGGTAAAAATTTAAAAAATGTGTTTATAACCTTTGCGAAACTTCAGCGAGTATTTACAGTATTGTTTTCGTGTTTTTAGGAGAAAAATCCTCAGGAGAAAACTGCTGCTGACGATAGGAAGCATTACGATGATATTGTCAGAGAGAATGCTGCTTTTGAAGAGTATTATAAGGTAAGAAAACTATTTTATTCGCATTGATACTCTCAAAAACATGTAACAACTAATATCTTTGTTTTATGTGCAATATCATTTGTCTTCCATGTCTCTGTGACAGGGTATCTGCAAATATTACATACACTATCGAACTTTTCACTACACTATTCACAAAAAATAAATTAAATAAGTACTATATTGGTCAGAGTCTAGCAAAAAGTATGATAACTTGCTTTTAAATATATTCCAGGGTCAGAAGGTATGCCCTGAAGAAGAATGGGACACATTCATGAAGACTCTGAAAGAGAACTTGCCAACCGCCTTCCGCATCACTGGTTCCAAATGTGAGGCGGCTGCACTTATGAAAATAGTGAAGAGTCAGTACTTCTCCGAGATCCTGAACATGAAGCTGCATGCTGAGGGTGATGATGGAGAAGGGGAGGAGATAAAGCCTATTAATTTGCCTTGGTAAGATAATTTTTTGCTCCCATATTGTAGTTTACATTTCTTTTTTAAAAAACAATTACCCCAAACCAAAAAAGATGTATTGGAATCCTAGCTACCCAAGACCTGGATGGCTAGTGCTCATTGGATGAGGCCTACACTTCTCATTCTCTTCTTTGTTTTGTCGCTCACCATAATATATGTGCCCAGAGCTGTGAGAATTTCGGGGAACCACCCAGTTTCGGGGAAGCCTCTGTTCAGCAATAAAAGTTTTTAGGCTGAATACACTGTAATCACCTATAATTCTGTCCAGGTACCCTGGTGGTTACGCATGGCAACTCCGTCTATCCCGCACAGACATCAGACGTAATGAAGCTCTGTACAAACTACACAACTTCCTAGTAGCTGAGACTGCTGCAGGTGGCGTGTCGAGACAGGAGACTGTGTCTATGATACCGCCTGTCGTTCTTGATGTTCAGCCTCATCATAAGGTATTCTGATTTCATAGATCATTTTACTACTAATGTAATAAGGCCAGAAGACACTTGTTTTCCCCTTATTGGGCTATTTCGTTGTACAGACGACAGCAGGTCAACGTACACGAATCTCAAATTTTACCAATCAAATATTAACCTTCCGCTGTTGTTATAAGGTTGAAAATCGATTGCAGAAATTTGACAGATTGTGGTAACTTGATGTGCTGTTGTCTGTACCATATTAAATTTTCTTGTAAATTACTATTGAAGCAATGCATCCAACACAATAAGAGCCACAGCTATACATACAACCAACCAAATTCCAGGTCCTAGTTATTTTCAACTTGTTAAGTGTGTGGGGATGCTTATTGAGCTAACTCATTGAAATTGAATGGTTCTATGTTGTAAGTCTTACTAACATTTTATACTTATTTTCTCTTAAAGGTTTTGGACATGTGTGCAGCTCCAGGATCCAAAACGGCACAGCTGATAGAGTTCCTGCATGCTGATGAAGAAAAAATGCCCACAGGTAAGTCTTGTCAAACTGTACTATTATCCAAAATTGTATTTTATTTTGAACACCTCTAAAAATAGCTGGTATTGTTATTTTAATGAAAGTATGAGGGCAGTCTCTACAGCTACAAGACCTTGAATTTTATCTTATGTTTTCATATGTATAAAATATTCAAAAACAAATTACCCTACGGCGCTTTGCGGCACGCAGTTCGGTAAAAAGGTATCGGTCGTGTTCTTGAGTGGCTAACTTTTATCTGAAACCATGTATTTTTATAATTATGTATCTAATTTTACTACACAACCTTACCAATTTTTTCAAGTCCTTACTTTTCCCTAGGGTTCGTAATGGCAAACGACGTGGACAACAACAGATGTTACATGTTGGTGCACCAGGCTAAGAGGCTGAACTCCCCCTGCATACTGATCACGAACCACGACTCAGCTGTCATGCCGTCTTTAGTTGTTAGCGATGATAAGGTGAGTGGAATTTGATGGTTACCTAAATTCAGAAACAAAGTTGTAGACTGCTTTAAAAATTACAGATTTGATCAATTTTTAACCGACTTCCCAAAAAGGAGGAGGTTCTCAATTCGACCGTATTTTTTTTTAATGTATGTTAATCCATATCTCCGGCAGTTATAGACCGATTTGAGAAATTCTTTTTGTGTTTGAAAGAATACGACGTCAGTGTGGTCCCATGGTAAGGAGACCAGCATCTGATGATGGGATCCTGGAGAAATTGAGAGAACTCTTCAAATTTCGTTCGCTTTTTTACGTCGATGATAGTATTACGGGACCGACTGTCACTGTGGGTGGGTATGGGTATTAAAGATATTATAGTTTTAGACCCGAAAACTGAAAAGCATAAAATAAAAAAAACTTTTTACAAAAAAAACAAAACCGACTTCACAAAAAAACACTGAAAGGGATAAAATAAAACTTTTCACATGGCTCTAGAAGTCGGTGGCAAAATAAACACAGTTAACAAACCTGCAGACACCGACTTCTAGAGCCATGTGAAAAGTTTTATTTTATCCCTTTCAGTGTTTTTTTGTGAAGTCGATTTTGTTTTTTTCATGTAAGTAAACTTTAGATTTACTTAATCTAATTTAAAATATTGTAATTGTTGTTTTGCTAAAACACAGTTCAGAGATAGAATCTTATACCATTTTGTTCTCTCTTTCTAGCTAAAAAAGTTTAGCTAGAAAGTTTAGTCTTCAATGTTCTTGAAAATATTAGGCGGTCGAATCAAAAACTCCTTGTTTGTTTAAGTAGGTTAAAAAACTACTCAAGCAGTTGCAGCTATGTTCTTGAATTTAATTTATCTGTTTAGAATCCGGGTGCAACAAAACCGCTGAAGTTCGACCGCATACTGTGTGACGTGCCGTGTTCAGGAGACGCGACACTGCGGAAGAACCCTGATATATGGCTCAAGTGGTCCACTGGCAACGGAAATAATCTTCATGGGTAAGTTTAATAACATAACATTCGGTGCTAGCCAGACAGTTCCTTTGCTTGAACTTGGATTGACACGCTGCTGCGTGTCTAGATTACCGACATTTTTATCTTTTTAAGCAAAAATTGTTTTCGAAAATACACCAAACAAAACCCATGTAAAGACATTTTTGCTTTTTCTATATTTAATTCTAGAAGTGAAAAACCTTCGCTATCGATTTTTTGATACCACTGCATAAAAATTTAAGATTCATAAATGGAACGACATATCATAAAATTATTTAGCAAAGAATGGTAAACCAAAGATTGTGAAACCAGACAGTTCTTCTCTAGACCTTTATAGGAATAAAATCCAATAGTGCATCAATTCATGCTTACTTTTTCCACCTCCAGCATCCAATACCGAGTCCTCAAGCGCGGCTGCGAGCTCCTCGAAGTGGGAGGACGTCTGGTCTACTCCACATGCTCGTTCAACCCCGTGGAGAATGAGGCAGTAGTCCACAGAGTACTCCAAGAGACTGCTGGGTCTGTAGCCCTGGTCAATGTTGCTGATATGCTGCCAGGATTGAAGTTCCACAAAGGTGAGTGTTCTAGCATCCATCAAGGGTTATCTGGCCTACTCCATAAGGTCTTAGGTTCTTGTGGGATACGAAGCAGTAGTCCTAGATACTGCAGGATCTGTAATCCTGGTCAGTGTGGCTAATGTGCTGCCAGGATTGAAGTTCCACATGGGTGAGTCTTCTACCATCCATTCAGGGTCTTCGAGTCTGGTCCATAAGGTCTTTTGATCCTGTGGAAAACCAGCCAGTAGTGCACAAGGGCCAAAATACTGCAGGGTCCGTAGCCCGGGTCAATTTGGTTGATATGCTGCTAGAACTGAAGTTCCATAAGGGCAGGTGTTCAAGCATATAAGATGCTCAAAATAAATAAAAAAATACTTACTTATTACTTATACTTACTACTTACTTATTGTCCATTCCATACATGGAAAATTTCCAAAATTGTTTACATAATATTATACTCCTTTACAATTGAATATTCCTTTCACCCCAGGCATGACATACTGGCGTCCAGCATCCAAAGACATGGTGTTCTACGAGAAATACGAAGATGTACCGGAGAAGTGGCAGACTGTGGTCCGGCCGCAGATGTTCCCGCCCAAACCTGAGGACCTGGACAAATATCATCTGGATAGATGGTGAGGCAATTCATCATCAGCCTTTTCATATTTCCCACTGCTGGGACAGGCCTCTTCTCATATGGAGAAGGAATGAACATTAATATCAACCTTGCTCCTGGATTGGTGACTTCAGAATTTAAAGTCTAGGCACAGTTTAAATATAGAACAGTTGGGAAGCTACCTACTAAATTTCGTAACGTCACACTCACACACACACGCGCATTGACGAGCATTTATGTACCTTTACCAGTGCTGTCAGTACTGACTGTCGCGTCAATGCGCGTGCGTGTGTAAGTGTGACGTTACGAACGTTAGTAGGTAGCTTCCCAACTGTTCTACATATATTTAAACTGTGGTCTAGGTTTCCATGACCTTAACTAAGTTATTAGTGTCAACCGGGTCAACCTACCCCAATCTGTAAAATTTTACCAATCGAACATTAACCCTCCACTATTGTGATAAAGTTGAAAATATATTGAAGAAATTTCTTTGTACTCATAACGATTTTTTTTTAAATCGGTTCAGTAGTTTCGGAAAGTCAAAGCCGCGCGAATCGATCGATCATAAGGCTAAGCAACGCTTGGCGCGGTCGGTCCGTGGATGGGTGACCATCTTGTCATAATGAGTTCTNCTACCATAGTTCTTGACCTAGTGATAGACGGACGAACAGACAGAAAGTGAAATCTTAGTAATAGGGTACCGTTTTACCAATTGGATACGGAACCCTAAAATATGTTAAAATATCTCGGTTAAGTTCTACAGGTATGAGTATGTAGGTACGGATAGCACATCAACCTACCTCAATCCGTCAAATTTCTTCAATAGATTTTCAATATTTTTCAATGGGTATCGGGTTGCCCTGGTAACTGGGTTGTGGAGGTCAGACAGGCAGTCGCTCCATCTAAAACACTGGTTCTCAGCTGCATACGGTTAGACTAGAAGCCGACCCCAACACAGTTGGGAAAAGGCTAGGCAGATGATATGAGTTTCGGAGCCTGTACAAACAAACAAAAAATCTTTCCTCTTTATTATATTAGTATAGATAACTTAATAATTTCAAAATTTACCCCTAGCGTAAGAATCCTCCCCCACCATCAAGACACGGGTGGTTTCTTCGTAGCAGTGTTCGAGAAACTCGCCCCCCTCCCGTGGGAAAAGGACATCACGCCCGCAGAGACGTCAGAAGTTAAAGAAGAAGAGAAGAAGGAACCGCCTAAGAAGAAGAGACGAATGGGGGGCTATAGAGAGGATCCTTTTGTTTTCTTCTCAGGTAATTATTGTTTAAAATGTGTTTGTACTTATTTTGAACATCCAAAGCAAAAGGAGGGGTGTTATGAGTTTGTATGTCTGTTTGTGGCACCATATCTTAAAAGGATAAACCAATTTGGATGCGGTTTTTTTTATAAAAAGTGGCACAAGGTTTCCTATCTGTAAAATTGCCTGGAGTCAGAATTAGTGGAATTATTAAATTCCTTTCGCAAGAACTATTATTTTAGAACTCTTTAACAACAGTCTTATAAAAAGTATACTTTCTCCTATTTATTTTGATTCTCCCGCTAAAATCTTATATATAAAAATCAATTGCTGTTCGTTAGTCTCACTAAAAAACTCAAGAATGGCTGGACCGATCGGGCTTATTTTGGTTTTAAAATGTTTGTGTAGATCGAGGAAAGGTTTAAACGATGAGAAAATATATGATTATAAAAAAAATATAGGTAAGTAATACGAAGTTTACCTGGTCAGCTAGTTTGGTATAAAATCTAATAAAAACGGGATTTAAGCCGAGTCTAATCTTCAAATCATAAAAGCAAGGATATCAAAAGCCAAAATAAAATAACCATTTCAAGATAACAAATATAACCTCATAGCATAGACACGACTGCCTATTCCAAACTATTTTCCCAACACATTTACCCCATTACAGGCGAAAAAGAAGACGTATTCCCCTCAATTAAGGAATTCTACAACCTGAACTCAGACTTCGATCCGACCTGCCTTCTCACACGATGCTTCGTGGGGAAGAAGAAGAATATTTACCTAGTTTCTCCAATAGTGAAGGATGTGGTAGCGAAGAATGAATCAAGTATCAAGATTATTAACACCGGTGTCAAGACTTTTGTACGGTGCGATAATAAGAATATGGTTTGTCCGTTTAGGTGAGTATTTGATTTTCTTCTCTATATAATTATGTTATTCTGATATATAAGCTAACGCTGCCGCATTTCTAGATATACCACCAAGTTTAATCAAAATCCATGTAGTAGTTTTTGAGATACAATCTTCCATACAAACCTACGAACCACATTTAATAAGTAAATAAATACTAGTAAGATTTGATTTATAAAAATCTAAAGCTGCATATTGGTGCTGCATTCTTATAAGGAATATTCTTCTAGGAAATTCTTATAACTGCCTCGTTGGTCTAGTTACCGCATAGCCGACTGCTGAGCACGAGGTCTCGGGTTCGATTCCCGGGACGGGCCGAAATCGCTTTGTGGGTTTTCGAAACTTTCACAAAGCAGCCCGGAGTTGGAAGTTGGTGATTGATACACCCGTGCATCGGAGAGCACGTTAATGTCGGTCCTGCGCCTGATCTCTCTCCGGTCGTGTCGGATTNGGGCCGAAATCGCTTTGTGGGTTTAAGAAACTTTCACAAAGCAGCCCGGAGTTGGAAGTTGGTGATTGATACACCCGTGCATCGGAGAGCACGTTAATGTCGGTCCTGCGCCTGATCTCTCTCCGGTGGTGTCGGATTAATATTAAATCACGCCATCTCATACTTAACCAAAATTCCTTAATTCCAGGCTATCACAAGAAGGCCTACAAAGCATAACACAGTTCATAGGCAGTGCGCGGCGCCTGCGCATCACGAAGGAGGATCTCATACTCGTGTTACAGAACGACAACCCCAGCAAGCCGCCTGATGTGAAACTCTTCTCGCAGTCTACACAGGACCTGGTTAAGGATTTTGGTAAGATTATATTTGTTGTAAGACTAGTTATTCACCACGGTGTCACCCGCGTTCGGGGCAACTTTTTAGGGTTCCGTACCCAAAGGGTAAAAAGGAACCCCATTACTAAGACTTCGTTGTCTGTCTGTATGTCTGTCTCCAGAATTTGTATACTAGTAGCTCCATCTATTAGAAATAATGTGCAACTTAAGTAACTCACACTTGACCATTTCTATTGTACTTTTTTCATATATAATGGTACGGAACCCTTCATGCGCGAGTCCAACTCGCACTTGGCAGGTTTTTTATCATATGATCCTTCTCCTGACTATAACTAACACGACAAAAAAAGAATCATTTTAATCGGGGACAAGAATCCAGTCGATTCGGGCGTGATTCGATGATCGATATGCATAAGATACTTTTTCCTAACTATGTTGGGGTTGGCTTCCAGTTTAACCATCCGGTTATTCGGCATATTATCCGGCATTTGAATACCAGTGTTTTACATGGAATGACTGCCTGTATGACTTCAGTCCTGTTACTTGGGCAGTCCTATCAGTCATTGTAAGACTTGTTATCAGATTTTCTGGTACCTGACTATCCGTAAACTGCCAAAGATATTCAAGTGACAGCCAGAACCAACCAATTTATCGTACCTTTTGATACATAGAGGAACTCGTCATGACAAGATGCTCCGCCCAGAACGTCCGCGCCAAGCATTGCTTACTGCGACTGTTGCTTAGCCACGGGCTTCTCTTTTATCCAAAAAGTATTTTAACCGACTTAAAAAATGAAGGAGGTTCATAATTCGACCGCGTATATATTTTTAAATAACCTTCTATTATCTATTACAGCCACCGGCAGCTGTGTACTAGAATACAAGGAAGAAGGCGATGATTCCCTCCAGCTAACACTAGTAGGTTGGCGCGGCGTGCACTCTCTCCGCGCCTACACCGCCACGCCTGACACCGTGCATCATCTGCGACTGCTCGGCGCCGACTACAGTAAATATGGTGAGTCTGTCAGTTTGTGTAGATAAAACTAGGATGGCGGCTTCATTCAGTAATATCTATTTTCTCCTTCTTCTTCTTCTTATCGAGTGAGCTGCAAGTCTAATCACCTAACAAGCCCTAGTGTCAGAGTTTTCTCAAATCCGCCTGACGGCCTCTGACGTGGATTTATATACGACTGCTACTGAGTAGCATTCGAGGACGCCGACTTTACGTGCCCTCCCAGGCACGGGGGTGTAACACCGCCTACTTCCAAACTCCAGGCTGCTTTGTGAAAGTTTCTAAAACCCACAAAGCGATTTCGGCCTGGCGCGGGAATCGAACCCGAGACCTGTGATCGGCAGTCGCGCTATGCGACCACTAGACCAACGAGGCAGTCCTAAAACTTAATAAGATATTGTGAAGAGCGAGACCTCCTGGCACAGTTATGTCCAATACCTAAAAGGAGGTCTTCACGTTGTCGACTTTTTATCGAATTTTAATTACGAAATATAAATTTTTATCTATTGTTTATATCTTATTATACAGTTTATACATTACTTCAAGTGGAGATTTTGCAGGGTGTAAGACGGGGTGTAGATAATATTTCTATCGTAATTTACATGTTATAAGGAACATTCATCGTGCGTTTCGATTCGTTTCGTGTTTATGATGCTCGTTTGTTAAAAAAACTGAGTATATTTACATGAAATTACATTTGAGAAAAAAAGAGCGTAATTATAATAAAAAAAAATCCTTCACAGATGTAAACAAATTCAAGAAAGCTTCCGACGTTCCTGAAGCTGAAGCCGAAGCTGAGGCGGGTGACGTCACCGAGTCCACTAGCGCCACAGCGGAGAGTAGCGACACTAACGGCGATGTACAGATGACAGAACAGACGCCTTCATAGTGAATAGTGCTGCTAGATTAAGTTATACATATTGTATTTGTATTATATTTTATATTGGAATTAAAATAATATTTGACTATTTTGTTGTTTTTTTTTATTAACTGTCAGATTCTATATAGTCTTGGTAACTTTATGAAATCTTCGTAACATTTATAAATTATTCAATACTAGGTTACGCCAGCGGTTTCACCAGCGTCTCGTGCGAACTACTCTGTGCATCCGGATAAAACGTGTATCCTTGATAATTGGGCTTTCCAACACTGAAAGAATTTCTCAAATCAGATTTGTAGTTCCTGAGATTAGCGCGTTCAAACAAATAAACTCTTCGGCTTTATATTAGTATAGATTCAATATATCTCGCCATTTGTACAACCACTAAAGGAAAGCTTGAAGACTTCATGTTTATATAATAGAGAAATGTAAGGCTTTTGAATTTTTCCAAAATAATATCTGAAACTACCTTCTGCCAGCGGTTTCACCCACGTCACGTGGGAACTACTTGGCGCACCCGGATAAAAAGTAGCCTATAGCCTTCCTCGATAAATGGGCTATTTGATACTGAAAGAATTTTTCAAATCGGACCAGTAGTTCCTGAGATTAGCGGGTTCAAACAAACAGACAAACTCTTCAGCTTTATAATATTAGTATAGGTAGATGAGGAGGTAAAGTAAAATAAATACACAAATAATGTTTAGAAACCCTTTATTCCCATCTTTCGCATCCGTTTCATTCGCATACACGCGATAACAACCCTTCCTACCTTAGCTTAAAGCCCACAATCGTGTGACACACTGGCTTGACATACGTCGTTCAACAAAATTAATTAACAAAGAGTAACAAATTATGGAACAGCTATTGCACACGAGTATTTAAATATACTTAGTATTATGTTATTAAATTAATATATTACAATAGAATAAATGATACATGCGACAGTAACCACAGGACACGAAAAAAAATTATTTGACTCTTGCATTTCATTAAATAAGCAGTGCCACTTTGAACAGACAACAGCAGGTCAACGTATGCCAATCTACCAAATTTTACCAATCGAAAATTAACCTTCCACTATTGTGATAAGGTTGAAAATCTATTGCAGAAATTTGACAGAGTGTGGTCACTTGATGTGCTGTCGTCTGTACATAAACTGTTAAATAAATAAATACTAGCTTTTTACTCTCGTCACGGGGAAACTTCTTTCCGTACCCGGATAAAATATAGCCTATGTTACTAAGGAATAGTGTAGTTTTCCAACAGTGAAATAATTATTCAAATTGTTTCAGTAGTCGGAGCCTTTGTAAAATGTTTCGTCTATAATATTTCATTATAGAATAAGGCATAGGTTTCCCTGTCTATTGGCCAATATATTCTCGATATAGGTAGACAATTGAACATTTAATTCCGGGAGAGGCGCTGCAAGCGTGGATACAGTTGATTTAGCATTAATTAGATCGGTACCTACTTATAAAAAGAAGAAGATTTGCAATTCAACTGGTTGTTTTTGTTTTTATATAAAAAAATCAATAAAGCAATGAGACATGACTATTTCATGAAATTATTGGACATTTGATGAAGTGAACAAATATCTCTAAAAATCTGGGTTGCAGTTCAAATGGTTCAAATTCGTGTCCCGTTGTCACTGCAATATTGTATTTAAATTCAAAACAAGTAAATGATTCTATCATGACTGTATGAATATGATGATACCTATAAATAAGTAAGTAAGTATTTATTAGACCCCATGCCTTCACATTCTTTTCTCATTGTCTTTTCCATTCTTTAAAAAGGTCTAGCACGAACATTTTTTTAATGGTCACATTAGAAAAGATTAAGTACCCAAGATATCGATTTATCTTTTGTCTCAAATTATCATCAAAATTAAACACCTGTTTCATATAAGTTGTAACAACTCTTATTTTCTGTTACTTTACACTTTAGGTAGGTACACACAACACAGCACACAGCAGGTCACGGTACCCGAATCTGTCAAATTTTACCAGTCAAACATTAACCTATCGCAGAAATTTGACAGATTGTAGTAACTTGATGTGCTGTCGTCTGTACTTTAGGATGAGTAATATCAATTTTACAAATCTTAATGAAATATTGTATTCGTGCTAGGCCTACGAACAATCTCTTTAAAATTTCAAAATGTTTAAGTAATATTTTATCCAGGTCGCGGTTATTACGTATTTAGTAATGACAATTGATGATGAGAGAAAGGGACAGTGCCACATGTGGTATAGCTCTAACTCTCTCGCACTTCATTTGTGGTAGCTGCACATTTATTCATTGAAATCTATGACAAGGGTTACACCATCAGTCTGGCCCGGCTCAGACGGATGCCAGAATGACGGACCAAAAACACAGTATATTCTTGACCATCAGTCCGTCAATCAACCGGTTACACGATCATTCTCCCATCATTCTGACCAGACTGATGGAATGGCATGACGCCAGACTGATCGTGTAACCCTCGTCTATGAATTTGGAAAGCATTTAGTATCAATTTTAGAATCAGTCCAATAGTTTTACAATAATACTTAATTTTTAAATACCTTTTTTCAGAACATTGGCAAAGTTCATAATATTTTTGTAATGTGCGTACCTAAATTTTGAAAGCGTGATTATCTAAGTTGATGCAATAAAAAATATTTTACTTGGCGTTTTCCATCTTTTACCTTTAGTTAAAACATTCGGTTTTCTTATCCATTCTCAACTTAAAAATAAAAACTTAATAAATAGGTAACAGAGTTGTGTAGGTAATACAAAAGTTTTTTATAAGTGATGATCAGGTTTTTTAAGTAAAAAATAAAGGGTATAAGTAGGTATTACCTATTTATGAGTAGGTAGGTATGTAGTTAATTTATAATATTTTCATCTACAGTAGGTAAGTTTCTTAAAGCAGTTCTATTTTTCTAAAATATGGCACTTTGGACAAGATCAGAATAACGAAAACATAATCTTATGCCTTTTGGTTAAAATACTTTTTACTTTACAATAAGTCCTACAATTTCATCTAGTTTTAAGATTGAGTATCGTTTACTACCATAAGAATTTATTTAATATCCTACCTATTCAGGAGTCTATGTATAAAATTTTCGAATAAAATTAATTCGCATAATTGTCCGAATCAAATAATTTTTAGAACAAAATAATTATTCGAATAAATTATTTTCGCATAATTATTAGAATAAAATAATTTCTAATAATTCTAATAAAGAACTGCCCAAAAATACACAAAATTATGAAAACCAGCAAAACAAATGAAAGTTTTCAGTTACAAACGGTCATTGTAGTGGTAATATAAAATGTTTTTTGGCTTATGAGTAAAATGTATTTCAAAGAGTGCCATTAGTCAAATGGATCTGTACAAATATAAAGACATGATTCAACTTCAAAGATAGGAACAACACAATAAGGTACTTTGTCTCCCTGTAGTTTATACTTTGGTAAAGTAAATAAATTAGGTAAATAAACAGTTATTTTAAATACCTAAATGTTAGCTTACTTAATTATTTAATAGACATCCCAGTGAAAATAATTATAATTCTTGAAAGTTATCAATGATTACATTATTTCTACTAGAACGCCATATTAGCTTATCTTCTACATTGCATAAAATAATAAAAAAAGAGAAACATTTAATGAGAAAACCATCTTGCACTGGAAACATAATAATTTCAATTACCTGGTTTTTTGATTCCATCTGTATTATTATACGTTTTTAAGATTACTTTAAATTTTTACTGCTGTTGGTTTACTAATTTACTGTAAGACTTTGGCTTTATGACAGACCAGCTTCCGCCAGTGGTTTCACCCGCTTTCCCATGGGAACTACTGGGCGCACCCGGATAAAAAGTAGCATATAACCTTCCTCGATAAATGGGCTATCTAACACTGAAATAATTTTTCAAATCGGACCAGTAATTCCTGAGATTAGAGCGTTCAAACAAACAAACTCTTCAGCTTCATAATATTAGTATAGATTACAATATTAGGTAATGCAACTTATACGGAAATACTTTGGTTTGTTATATCAGACGACAAGGTTGTTAATACTACGAAATCAAACAGAGCATTATAAAACTCAAGATTAGAAAAATTCAGTAGCAAATGATTATATGAATGGTAATACTTAAAATTAATTGCATTACTTGTAATACGTTTCGATTGATACTCATACATTGACACATTCAGCATTGAAGCATTCAAACTTTTAAAGAAAGTTGATAAGTTACAACAGCTATTTCGCTAATATGGATAGAATTATAAGAATATATTTACAAAGTAGCTGAAAAGAGATTCAAAGAAGAACAATATACCTTACTTCAAATTAAAACATTAATGATAGAACCACACACTTCGCAAATCCAATGTATGAATATCTTTCAAAACGCAGCCAAAGGCTTCTTATAATTAAAATTACATCTATACCAACAACTGGGAACCCACACTTATTTAGTCCAATTTCAATTTAACTCGCTCCTTTATCACAGTGGGTGATGTGGTTTGAAGCTAAAGCTAGTTATAAGCTAGGTTTTAATTCTAACGTAGGGAATAGGAACGCAGATACTGATAGGCAAGTAGGTATAGCTGAAGAAATAGAGGTACTTGAAGTAGGAAGAAAGGTAGATAAGACAGGATAGTATTCAGTTGAAGAATTGTTTATAGAAATTGATGTATTTATTACTTTTATTGGATCTGAAGGACATAATTTTAGCAAGGTCTCGCATGGACACGCATATTCTTGGTAGACAAATGCTTGAAGAGAGTCGACGAGTTTTTGTCAGAAAAAATCTAGAATAGAGAAGAGAGAAAAAAAAGAACCTAGATAAAGACCCAAGAAATAGTAGAGTATTGAAGAAGAAATCCTTAAAATAATAATCTAATTCCTTACGTATGTAGGTAGGTATCTCCTACTCTAATTATGACTAACGCTACTTAACTAAACTTAGGTCTACTGATGAAATAAATTAATTTCTATGTAAATCCATTTGACTAAATGATACACTTTGAACTAGATCTAATTACCAAAGGACTACCTTAAAACCAAAACTTACTTTGAAATGTAATGAGCAGCTCCTAGATTTGTAACTCAAGCGAGACCATTAATGATAAGTTAATAACTTAAAAAAAATTGGGCAAGAACTTTTAAAAAGTCAAATATCAAAAATAAAATGAGTCATGCAAAATACTTAGCTCTCATTTACTAGCGCAGTTATTTTCAACAAAGAAGCAAGGCTATTTTGAGAGTCATTAAACAAACATCATAATGTTATGATTTATATAGTGTGCAAAAGACAAAATTCAACGAATAATATTTTTTTAATACGAAAAATACTTACTGCACATCCCCATGACGATATCCCCAACCCGATTAATACAAAACGATTAATCATACAAGACTAACATAATCAGGTGCAAATTGCATTAAACAAGACGAAACATCACATCAAAACGGTGTACATAATATAGATGGGAACAGTTCCCATACTTTACATCTGGGTATAAAAGATGAAGTTGGTGTCATTAGGTGACTTCCATACTTAATGTCCCTCCAAAAACCAAATTGCTGATGGGATTTTAATGCAATAAGCTGTTCAAATCTGAAGTAGAAGTTATACATAAGCCGTAAAGACGAATACACTCAAAAAGACAGATACCAAAGTTTGAATCATACCACAAAGGTATAGGTGTAAAAATTATACAGACAACAGCAGGTTAGGTACCCGAATCTGTCAAATTTTACCAGTCAAACATTAACCTACCTCCATTATGATAAGGCTGAAAATTGATTGCAGAAATTTGACAGATTGTTGTAACTTGATGTCTGTACATAAAACTAAAAAATATAATCAGTGAAGAATGGAACTGTTCCTTAGTGAAATAAATGAGCAATCTAAGACGGAATCCATGTCTTTGGACGGTTGTAATGGACTACGAAGCAGTGCTTTAGTCTTACAATTAGTGGATAGAACAAGTGAATTGACGGACAAACTGTAGTACATAGTTAAACCAAATGCTATATTAATGTTACTGATAAATATTTTTGTAGTTCTAATTTAGTTTTGAGTAATAAAAATATAAAATAGATTAAAATATTTTACACATTGGTAACTCAGTAGAAGACTAAATAAATAATTAATTTAATAAATAATAATGCTAACTACTTTATCTAATAGTTTCTGAGATCTATAAAGAGTCCTACTGCTAAGCAGTCGAAATACAAATCTAAATAAATCGATAAGAATTTTAAAAGTGGTTTTTATTCGAATAATCGAATAAACAGTCATTATTCGAATAAATGTTGTCATGATCTTTTAATGTGAAAGTGTGATTTATCCAAGAAAGTGCTTATACGATGCTCAGTTTAATATTGTTTTCTTTTAGTAAGCGAAAATTTAATTTTAATAGTTAATGAGTATAAGAGTTGAGCCAGTTTCATTTTATATATATTAAAATCATCAAAAAATAAAATACAATTGTTGAGCGGATTTCAGCCAATATTTTTTAATACTTTAGGTATTTTTTTAGCAAGCTTCACGATAAAATTTTATAAAATATGCAGCGTTGAATTTATTCTAAACTTTGATTATTTTGTATACTCCTTGGTTGGATTGCATCTCACCTAAGTTACCACTAAAATGATACAGACCCACTTTTATCGACTACGTTAGCGTCATGTTTTCTAAAAAAAACTGCTGACTTTGAAAATTGATCGTGAAATTTCATTGCAAACAGTTGTTTTAAGAAAACTGAAATTTTTGTTGTTAGTGATATTGAGCCTCAAAACCTCAAAGTGAAAAGTGCCCACACACGTCCGATAATCGGTGACCGATTCTTCGTAGGAGACAAGTAGAACACGCTGATAACAATAGAGCAACGCACATGTCCTACAGAAAGTTGGCAGAAAATCCTATTAAGAACGTCCTACAAAAGAACGGCCCGATTATCAGTCCTACAAAAAGACGGAGGTGGGCGGGCAGCCTAGCAGTTCCTATATTAAAAAGGCGGTGGTGCAGGCCATTCTTCGTAATCATATAACCACTTTCTCATTCGTTCCCTAGATACATTCGAAGGTTTAAGTAAATAAGATCAGAAACCTAATTTATTAAAATGCAATACGATCTCGAACTCTTTAAGAGTAACAAGCAATATTCAGTATAAACAAAACTGTCTTTAAACCAGTTCAAATTGAACGTAAAAATATATCTACGGTAAAGTATATCATTGTGGAAAAGTCACTTCTGAACTCGAAAATATAAAATTAGATAAATTGAGACGTAAGGTCTGTTTATAATTATTTTCGGAAACAAATGAACTTTCATTTAGAAGCTCACCCAGCAAGAACCAGTCTTCTAACCTAACTATAGTTCCCGCCAAACTCAATGGCGGCCCATAGCTAACTTCCGAGCACAAGTACAGTTCGCGCCACATAACTTTGCAATTCTGAAGTTATCTGACGCATCACGCATGCGCAAAATTTTGTTGCCTTTAGTGAAGTCAAGTAGCCAACTTCAGACAAGCATGGTTTCTCTACAATACCCTTACGAACAAATCCGCATTGTCAAATGACTAACTCAGAATTGCATAATTTTGTACTAAGATCTCCCAAACCGCCATTAAGTTTGACACGAACACATGCAAACCAGAATTCAAACAAAACAGATTTAAAGGTATGACTATGAAGACTGCGTGGTCCTGGGGTTGCGAGGGCACTGCATCAGGTGCCTCTGCCAGGGCAGGTCCCGAGCCAGCACGTTGGTGAAGCAGTAGGGGCACTTCCACTCGTCCATGCCGAGAGCTGGAAGTAAAGAACTTTGTAATTAAATCTTCTGTAGTAGTGACATGCTTGGAGTTCTGTTTTTCAGCTTTCCCGAATTAAAATAGAAGACGTCAGAAGACCCAATATTGTCAAAAAAATATCTCATTGAAACTAAATATTCCTGATAAAGCTATCTGATATAGCTTAGATAGCAATAATAAACTTTATCTGGAACCTATGAAACTGGCCACTACAGTCTGGTAATGAGATATACTTTTAAGAAGCATGAATGGGAAAAGACCTGCGGGGTGATTGTTTAATTTTGACGGCACGCTATAGTCTTCTTGGCTAAAACCGATCCGTTCCAGTGACGTCGCGCAGCTCTTACGTAATTACTGTAATTACTCTGTCTGTTGCTGGCGGTTGACTTGAATTATTCGTAGTAAACCTGGTACTCACGTATACAGTTGGCGTGATAATCAGAGTCATCAGTTCTAAGAGCTGCTCCGCACTTGTGACACGCCTTCCAGCTGCCCTCACTCATCGTGCATTCTTCTGCAATTTTAGAAGGAAGAATCATATTACATAATCATCAAAATCAGGAAATAAAGAAATAATCGTTTTAAATTCCTTCTTCTGTTTGTCCATTATGGCCACTATTATCAAAGGATCATTGGGAACTATTGGATATTACATCACGATCGCACATACTTACAGGCAAATACATCTTCTCATACACAAATTCATGGCCAATTTCAATTGGCTGTTTCAATCGACGACCACCTTATGTGTTGCCCAGTTTAATATGACCCAAACTGATAATACCGTGTACCTACAAGCTCCAAAATCTGGCCATCGACTCGTCAAGAAGTGGTGGAAGCTGGAAGAAAATGCTAAAACCCCTGAAACCTTACCTAACAAATGCGCGTGCAACATCCTAGCTTCAAGCGCGACGCGGCAGTGCGGGCAGCGCGCGAGCAGCACGCAGCGCCGCCAGTAGTGCGCCTCCAGCGCGTCCGCGCGCACGCGCCGCCCGCACCACGTGCATGTCGTGCTAAGGAACATTTCAAATTCTGTAGCACTCAGGGCTTGTGCATCAAAGAGCTCGTGGCTAAGTCAAAGCCGCGCGGATCATTCGATCATAAAGTTAAGCAACACTCGGCGCGGTTGGTCCGTGGATGGGTGACCATCTTTTCATAACGATTTCTTCCGTGTTTCGGAAGGCACGATAAACTAGTGGGTAGTGGGTTTGGCAGTCGTTACGGGTAGTCAGAAGCTAGAAAGCCTGACAACCAGTCTTACCAATGAGTATCGGGTTTTCCAGGTAACTAGGTTGTGGAGGTCAGAGAGGCAGACGCTCCATGTAAAAGACTGGTTCTCAGCTGCATCTGGTGAGACTGGAAGCCGACCCCATCGTAGTTGGGAAAAGGCTAGTGAGATGATGATATAGCACTCAGGGGAGGATTGATAAAGTAGGTCGTTCCTGAATTAACCATTAGCAGAGCAGCAATTGCTACGGACACCGCGCAACGTCTTCGATGGCATCTTACCCAGACCTTGAGAGTGCCTGCACACCGAACTGACTTGCTCTTTCCACTGTTTTGCTATTCTGTCACGATAGGTTAGAAAGAAATCTTATACATTTTAGGACATAAGGGACCCACCCTATTCTTGCCACGGGTCTGGAGCATACCTAATCGGGCACTGAAGTGGCGTCGCATTGCGATTTGAAAAAGGTAACGGTCCTAAACCTGATCTGACTTCTGAATCTTTTGTCATGATCTCCTAAAAGACTTACGATCAATCATAAACAGCGATGACTGATATGAAGATGAGGAACATTTTGGTAAATATATTACTAGATGTAATAGAGGCTAGACCTAAAGATTTGTAGTAATACTTACTGCAAGCTGATATTATCGGGTATGTTTTCAGCTACATCTGCATTACCGACGTCATATGGCTCGTAGTGGTGTTCGCTGCTTGTGACCTGGTGCCTCCTACCTGAACGTAAGTACATAACATCAAAAGGAATTATTTAACTTCTTCATTCAAAAGGTACAGACGACAGCAGGTCACGATACCCGAATCTGTCAAATTTTACCAATCGAACATTAAATTTCCACTATTGCCATAAGGTTATGCTTAAACTTGATGTGCTGTACTTAAAAATTAAAATAAAACTTACCTGGACTATAATACCCGCTCTCATCCATCTGGCTATGCTCATCAAGATGAAGGTTCCTCAGCCCCGCCACTAGTTTCGGCGACTCCAAAACCCCTTCCCTGAAGTAATCAGCCTTCACTTTTGGAGAATCCAGGCTTCTGCAGTCCGAATCACATCTTAGTTCATTTCTGGACATCTGTGGGGAGTCCATGGGTAAAGAATCCATGCTTCGCAGATCATTTTTGGAGGTTTTAGGAGACCCTAAAGTTGGGGAGTCTCGGTAGTCCAAATGCAAGGGTTCGTAGACGGTGACAGGTCGTTCTTTGAGTTGAGGCTTCGAAGGTTCGTGGTCGTAATGGATCATGGAGTGACGGTTTTCTGTGTTGCGGTTCGTGCGACGGTAGACGACTTGTTCGGACTGGGAATGGCTTTGGCTGTGACCTTCTTGGAAGTGTACCTGGGAAGGTGAAGATCAGGGTTAAGACCCTTTGTGTCGACGTTACAACTGTTAGAAGAAACATGCCTTCAAGGCTAAGGTAAATGATCAAAACCTCACTGACATCAAAACTATAATAGGTACAGGTGATCAAAAATGGCTCACCTTCTCAACTCCACTCGAAGCAGCAGATCTAGGCGAATGCTTAGGACTAACAGCACTATCCAACCTCAGCTTATTATAACCCGGATAATTTGAAAAGTCCTTCGTTACACTCCTCGGTGTATATCTTTTTGTCGGTGACTTTTTCAAACTACTCTTTGTTTTCGAAGTGGTATAGCTTCCTGAGAGACTTGAAGGTGCGAGAGTGGCCCCACTCACGCTTGACGTCATGGACTTCAGACTGTACGAAGACGTGGCTCCGATTGATGACGTCATGCCGAAGGAGGCTGTCATGCCACTGACGGTCGTACCACTCCTGGTAGATTGGGTGACGCTAGCAGTTTCCATGGTGGAGTCTGCCATTGACTGGTCAGCACCGTTCAGGAGTTGCTCTTCTGTTGGTGCTTGGTTCAGCATTTTCTGTATTCAACAAATAACAAGATCAACATTTAGACACATCTCTTTGTCTTTGCGAATCTGACGTACTTATGATTGTTTTGAAAAAAGATAAAATTTTCATTATTACTTAACTTATTTAATTGATAGTTNTCGTCAAGAAGTGGTGGAAGCTGGAAGAAAATGCTAAAACCCCTGAAACCTTACCTAACAAATGCGCGTGCAACATCCTAGCTTCAAGCGCGACGCGGCAGTGCGGGCAGCGCGCGAGCAGCACGCAGCGCCGCCAGTAGTGCGCCTCCAGCGCGTCCGCGCGCACGCGCCGCCCGCACCACGTGCATGTCGTGCTAAGGAACATTTCAAATTCTGTAGCACTCAGGGCTTGTGCATCAAAGAGCTCGTGGCTAAGTCAAAGCCGCGCGGATCATTCGATCATAAAGTTAAGCAACACTCGGCGCGGTTGGTCCGTGGATGGGTGACCATCTTTTCATAACGATTTCTTCCGTGTTTCGGAAGGCACGATAAACTAGTGGGTAGTGGGTTTGGCAGTCGTTACGGGTAGTCAGAAGCTAGAAAGCCTGACAACCAGTCTTACCAATGAGTATCGGGTTTTCCAGGTAACTAGGTTGTGGAGGTCAGAGAGGCAGACGCTCCATGTAAAAGACTGGTTCTCAGCTGCATCTGGTGAGACTGGAAGCCGACCCCATCGTAGTTGGGAAAAGGCTAGTGAGATGATGATATAGCACTCAGGGGAGGATTGATAAAGTAGGTCGTTCCTGAATTAACCATTAGCAGAGCAGCAATTGCTACGGACACCGCGCAACGTCTTCGATGGCATCTTACCCAGACCTTGAGAGTGCCTGCACACCGAACTGACTTGCTCTTTCCACTGTTTTGCTATTCTGTCACGATAGGTTAGAAAGAAATCTTATACATTTTAGGACATAAGGGACCCACCCTATTCTTGCCACGGGTCTGGAGCATACCTAATCGGGCACTGAAGTGGCGTCGCATTGCGATTTGAAAAAGGTAACGGTCCTAAACCTGATCTGACTTCTGAATCTTTTGTCATGATCTCCTAAAAGACTTACGATCAATCATAAACAGCGATGACTGATATGAAGATGAGGAACATTTTGGTAAATATATTACTAGATGTAATAGAGGCTAGACCTAAAGATTTGTAGTAATACTTACTGCAAGCTGATATTATCGGGTATGTTTTCAGCTACATCTGCATTACCGACGTCATATGGCTCGTAGTGGTGTTCGCTGCTTGTGACCTGGTGCCTCCTACCTGAACGTAAGTACATAACATCAAAAGGAATTATTTAACTTCTTCATTCAAAAGGTACAGACGACAGCAGGTCACGATACCCGAATCTGTCAAATTTTACCAATCGAACATTAAATTTCCACTATTGCCATAAGGTTATGCTTAAACTTGATGTGCTGTACTTAAAAATTAAAATAAAACTTACCTGGACTATAATACCCGCTCTCATCCATCTGGCTATGCTCATCAAGATGAAGGTTCCTCAGCCCCGCCACTAGTTTCGGCGACTCCAAAACCCCTTCCCTGAAGTAATCAGCCTTCACTTTTGGAGAATCCAGGCTTCTGCAGTCCGAATCACATCTTAGTTCATTTCTGGACATCTGTGGGGAGTCCATGGGTAAAGAATCCATGCTTCGCAGATCATTTTTGGAGGTTTTAGGAGACCCTAAAGTTGGGGAGTCTCGGTAGTCCAAATGCAAGGGTTCGTAGACGGTGACAGGTCGTTCTTTGAGTTGAGGCTTCGAAGGTTCGTGGTCGTAATGGATCATGGAGTGACGGTTTTCTGTGTTGCGGTTCGTGCGACGGTAGACGACTTGTTCGGACTGGGAATGGCTTTGGCTGTGACCTTCTTGGAAGTGTACCTGGGAAGGTGAAGATCAGGGTTAAGACCCTTTGTGTCGACGTTACAACTGTTAGAAGAAACATGCCTTCAAGGCTAAGGTAAATGATCAAAACCTCACTGACATCAAAACTATAATAGGTACAGGTGATCAAAAATGGCTCACCTTCTCAACTCCACTCGAAGCAGCAGATCTAGGCGAATGCTTAGGACTAACAGCACTATCCAACCTCAGCTTATTATAACCCGGATAATTTGAAAAGTCCTTCGTTACACTCCTCGGTGTATATCTTTTTGTCGGTGACTTTTTCAAACTACTCTTTGTTTTCGAAGTGGTATAGCTTCCTGAGAGACTTGAAGGTGCGAGAGTGGCCCCACTCACGCTTGACGTCATGGACTTCAGACTGTACGAAGACGTGGCTCCGATTGATGACGTCATGCCGAAGGAGGCTGTCATGCCACTGACGGTCGTACCACTCCTGGTAGATTGGGTGACGCTAGCAGTTTCCATGGTGGAGTCTGCCATTGACTGGTCAGCACCGTTCAGGAGTTGCTCTTCTGTTGGTGCTTGGTTCAGCATTTTCTGTATTCAACAAATAACAAGATCAACATTTAGACACATCTCTTTGTCTTTGCGAATCTGACGTACTTATGATTGTTTTGAAAAAAGATAAAATTTTCATTATTACTTAACTTATTTAATTGATAGTTCACATAGCAACAACCATGTCCATAATAAAGCCTTCTGAAGCCAAACCCACTAAACTAATCATCTTCCACCAACCTGCATATCAATCCTATCAAACTGCTGGAACAGATGCCTATAGATCAGGTTCCTCCTGGTCACCGCGTCATCAGGGGGCAGCTGAGCGCGCACCACTCTTGGAGACCTGGCGTACGCAGCCAGCAGGATGCGCTCTGCTGCGGCGCGGACTGACCCGGCTGCGTGTTGAGCTCCTGCAGCCCCGCATTCCGCTAGACGACGGACTGTGAGACCACTGGAAAGATATGGCTCATATTAAAGCGGCTGCAGCCGATAGCTGTATTTTTGACGAAGTTGGAAGGCCTGTATGAAAGTATGGAAGCATGCAGAGTAGTATAGTAATATTTCACAGAAGTTACAATGGTGGCACGATAGAAAAATAAGACTGAATTGAAGAGCCATTTACAAACTTATATGTTTGGTATTTTACGAGTACCTTGTTTTTGTAACTGCAGTAGCATACACAAGCTATGCAAAATTAGTAAATAATACTCCTTTTCTAATGCTGCATCATCTTAAAGTTAAGGAAAAGTTACTATGCAGATTATTAAAACAAAAAAAAACTATTCAACACATTTCTAAACATCTTCTCATATAAGGATACACAACCTTCACGCTTTGACCTTTCCGTTCCGCCTACAAATGCCAAAAGCGTTCGAGCGCAGAAAAATAAAACAAAAGACTGGCTCTTTCGGAATTCAATGCTTAAATTCACTAATACACTCATCGGGGATATAGCTCAGTGGTAGAGCAATCGACTGCAGATCGATAGGTCCCCGGTTCAAGTCCGGGTGTCCCCTAAGAACTCTCTTTTTGCTTAGTATAAGTAATTCTATGAGTACTGAGTAGAATATTTTTTAGATCAGCGTTTTATTCGTTCAGCATCTTAATACTATTTGATGGAAGTCAATACGAGTCGATTTTTTCTTACATTTTTTAAATTCTGATAGGACACGTATGTGCAGTTTATGAAAAGTTTAGGTGATTTCTAGATATCATCCTTACTATCGCGTCATAGCTACGCGTTAGCTAACTCTTACCAAATTTTATAAGACATTCATAACATTATGTTACAATTAAGTAGGTACCTGTTCTTATCAGTGGAGATGCCGTGGCTGAGTATGAGCTGTTCCAACATCTGCAGTCGAGATAACGCCAGTCTGGGATGCATGGATGCTGCCACCGGCCTCACCAGCTGTTGTGGGATGAGGTGTAGTGCTCTGGAATGTTTATTTCATATCGTTACGTTTTCAAGTTTCATCAGGTCCTTATAATCTTTATCGAATGCGAAGATTATTTTTTCAATATTTAGCTCCCCTCTGGATTATTTACCAGTAAGTAGCACTTAGGCTCGGTTGTTCGATTTAACTTTAACTATAACTCAACCGTAACCAGCCGTGAAATGTCCGCCCTTTGGTAAAATTTTCGATGAGACAGCTGTGTGACCAATATGCGGCCATTTCACGGCTGATTAAGATTAGGTTATAGTTAAAGCGAGCAACCCAGCCTTAGGTAAGATAACACATTCAAACCACAAAAGGATAAAATATCTGATACGTGAAGAACTTCCCTCAGAAAGCATTACATTACATTATCCATAATATCGTCGTCTTAGAGCGAAAACCTCGGAGATGCAATTTTTGCTAAAAAGAAAGATTATTTCGGGTCAGCGCTGAAAACCAGCGCTGTTGTCTCGCACTGAGTGCGAACACAGCATATGCTGAGCGCTGACCCTTTCGCGCAAAACTGACGCAATTTTATGTATAGTCTGTGTCACGTCCATGTTTGTATGTACTGTATGTCTATTTTATTTTATGATTTTCGTGCTGTTGTTGTCCGTTTGGTATGCGTCTTTTTTCTTGTGAATAAATGGTTTTCCTTTCTTTCTTTCTCGCGTATCGCAAAATAAAATCATCCTTCTTCCTCAAAAGTGACGTTTTTACACTTACGAGGTTTATACTTTACAGTTATACCGTCTTACCTAACTTGAGGACAGTCAGCAACAGTGAGCACAGTATGCTGTGCAGTGGAGTGCACCCTGGGCGCCGGGTCCCCACAGGCTCGCAGTAGCTCCGGCAACAACTTCTCCAGACAGCGACCCACCTCGGCAGCACACACCCTGGAATTTGAAGCTTTGCTGGCGATTTCCCTGAACAGAATTTCCAAAAAATTATACAACTATGTAATTTTTATGTGGGTGACATCCACCCTTCGATAAAGTCCATCATAAGGAGAGACAAGTGAAGATAGTAGTCTTTCAGATCTAAGAGGTTGGTAATTATATAGGAATTCAACATTCCATTCAAGAGTTGGTAGACTATTTAGAGCCACTCGAAGCTTTCCTAAATTACCAAATATATTTTTTCTGTACCCCTTACTCAATATTGGATAGAAAACGCTTAAATATTGATTCACGCTAATACATGCTAGTCTTCTTCATCATTGAAATTTCCACCTTAAAGCATCCACAATAAGTTTCAAATTCAAATCACCTATCCGGCACGAACTCCTTGAACAACACCTTCACGACCTCGTTGGCCTGGCTGTATACAGAGAAGACCTTGTCTCTCAGCGCCCTCTGCAGCAAGATGGCGGCGGCTCTTGCAGTTTTGTTGGGAGACGTCTTCGTACTGCCATTAGATGGTGAAGTCAGTTCCGCGCGGAGACGGGACAGACCTTCTTCTTTGTCCAAGTAGTTTTTGGAGTAGAATTTTTCAACCTGCAAAAATAAACACGGTTATAAAGTTTTTTCTTTATCTAGCAAATGTTCTATCCCTATTTACTAAATCTTTAAAATTGCACATTGCTCTTTTCTTGTAAGACTGTATAGAGGATTTGCAATGACTACCCTGAGCGCTCACCAACACGCGTTCAGCGGGGTGAGTATGGGTAAATACCCCCAGCTCGGGGGAGGCCTTTTTCTAGCAATTAACATTTTTAGGCTATGACGACGAACTACCATGAAATTACCATAATTGTTTTTTATTGATGATATAGAGCTACAATATAATATAGCTCTTCAACTCCTGAACTCCTTACCAAAGGATAACCAAAGATAAGTATAGGTAGAGCAGCATGCTTCCTCTCCCTCTCGTTCAGCTTGTGCGGCTGCGTGGAGCGCGAGTGTGACGTGGCCGCGCTGCCGCCGCTGCACTCCTCCTCTCGACTCTCGCGCAGGTACTCGTTGGTATGGGAACTGAAATACGCGAAGGGTTTGTGTTTACCGGTGATTTTGATAAAATGAGCGCTGATATTGAACATGTGTTGAAAATGAGTGCTTATCAAAATATTTTAGAATGTTACTTATGTCAATTTTTACCGAAACGTTCTACTAGGAAGATGTTTCACGAAATGTATTCTGATTAGGTATTCGCACAGTACAAACTAGGTGGCTCCTGGTAGACCATTTTAGCTACATCGCAATAGGGTTTCAATAAAGCTGGTGTCACCAGTATACTTCTTAAAAGATGCTAAGGATTTTAAAAATCTGTACAACTCACTGCCTCAATGCAGGTAATAATCTCTCTTCATACGCCTCAAAAGTGGATCTCGGACCAGCACTCTTGTTTCTGCGCCGTACCAATGAACCTAAAAAAAAATTCAATACAACTTGTCAAATATTCTAGTTATCATTGGCGAGAGCCGCTGTATTATCATCACGTGACTTTATTTTAAGATGGTGTATAGGCTCAGCTTCTATTACACTCTGTCCAAACAAAGATCTCGTTTCTATCTTCATTTGACTACTTTTATAACTTGTGTTATTAACATACCGTTAGCAGCATTGGGTGTGATACTCCTTCTAGGACTGTCAGTCTCTTTCCTCAGTTCATCTTCTTCTATCTTCTTCTGCACCTCCTTCTCTTCTTGAATCAATTGGACGGGTTGTGGTTGCACTGGCTCGGGAAGTGTAGGTGGAACTTCTTCTTGTAAAGTCGGTTCTGGTGACTGTAATTATAATTTCGTTAATAAGCACTCTAAGATATTGTCTATTTAATGTTCTTCATGACACAATTGTGTTTAATGATTTTACTCTCTTTCAATCAATGCGGAAAATGTCAATAATATTCTTCTACCAGCGAAAACTGCTCTTCACCGCGTAATATATTGTATGTGTCCCAAGTGTTATGAGGTCAAGTTGACTTTCGATCCAAACGAAGGCATATTTTGCAGAAATCTGAATGAATTTATGAAAAAGTGAATACTTTGGATAATTTCGTACCAGTTTCTTAGTAGATTTCTAAATGACAGTCGCAATAACTCCTCGAACGTAATCATCNGCTGTTGTTGTCCGTTTGGTATGCGTCTTTTTTCTTGTGAATAAATGGTTTTCCTTTCTTTCTTTCTCGCGTATCGCAAAATAAAATCATCCTTCTTCCTCAAAAGTGACGTTTTTACACTTACGAGGTTTATACTTTACAGTTATACCGTCTTACCTAACTTGAGGACAGTCAGCAACAGTGAGCACAGTATGCTGTGCAGTGGAGTGCACCCTGGGCGCCGGGTCCCCACAGGCTCGCAGTAGCTCCGGCAACAACTTCTCCAGACAGCGACCCACCTCGGCAGCACACACCCTGGAATTTGAAGCTTTGCTGGCGATTTCCCTGAACAGAATTTCCAAAAAATTATACAACTATGTAATTTTTATGTGGGTGACATCCACCCTTCGATAAAGTCCATCATAAGGAGAGACAAGTGAAGATAGTAGTCTTTCAGATCTAAGAGGTTGGTAATTATATAGGAATTCAACATTCCATTCAAGAGTTGGTAGACTATTTAGAGCCACTCGAAGCTTTCCTAAATTACCAAATATATTTTTTCTGTACCCCTTACTCAATATTGGATAGAAAACGCTTAAATATTGATTCACGCTAATACATGCTAGTCTTCTTCATCATTGAAATTTCCACCTTAAAGCATCCACAATAAGTTTCAAATTCAAATCACCTATCCGGCACGAACTCCTTGAACAACACCTTCACGACCTCGTTGGCCTGGCTGTATACAGAGAAGACCTTGTCTCTCAGCGCCCTCTGCAGCAAGATGGCGGCGGCTCTTGCAGTTTTGTTGGGAGACGTCTTCGTACTGCCATTAGATGGTGAAGTCAGTTCCGCGCGGAGACGGGACAGACCTTCTTCTTTGTCCAAGTAGTTTTTGGAGTAGAATTTTTCAACCTGCAAAAATAAACACGGTTATAAAGTTTTTTCTTTATCTAGCAAATGTTCTATCCCTATTTACTAAATCTTTAAAATTGCACATTGCTCTTTTCTTGTAAGACTGTATAGAGGATTTGCAATGACTACCCTGAGCGCTCACCAACACGCGTTCAGCGGGGTGAGTATGGGTAAATACCCCCAGCTCGGGGGAGGCCTTTTTCTAGCAATTAACATTTTTAGGCTATGACGACGAACTACCATGAAATTACCATAATTGTTTTTTATTGATGATATAGAGCTACAATATAATATAGCTCTTCAACTCCTGAACTCCTTACCAAAGGATAACCAAAGATAAGTATAGGTAGAGCAGCATGCTTCCTCTCCCTCTCGTTCAGCTTGTGCGGCTGCGTGGAGCGCGAGTGTGACGTGGCCGCGCTGCCGCCGCTGCACTCCTCCTCTCGACTCTCGCGCAGGTACTCGTTGGTATGGGAACTGAAATACGCGAAGGGTTTGTGTTTACCGGTGATTTTGATAAAATGAGCGCTGATATTGAACATGTGTTGAAAATGAGTGCTTATCAAAATATTTTAGAATGTTACTTATGTCAATTTTTACCGAAACGTTCTACTAGGAAGATGTTTCACGAAATGTATTCTGATTAGGTATTCGCACAGTACAAACTAGGTGGCTCCTGGTAGACCATTTTAGCTACATCGCAATAGGGTTTCAATAAAGCTGGTGTCACCAGTATACTTCTTAAAAGATGCTAAGGATTTTAAAAATCTGTACAACTCACTGCCTCAATGCAGGTAATAATCTCTCTTCATACGCCTCAAAAGTGGATCTCGGACCAGCACTCTTGTTTCTGCGCCGTACCAATGAACCTAAAAAAAAATTCAATACAACTTGTCAAATATTCTAGTTATCATTGGCGAGAGCCGCTGTATTATCATCACGTGACTTTATTTTAAGATGGTGTATAGGCTCAGCTTCTATTACACTCTGTCCAAACAAAGATCTCGTTTCTATCTTCATTTGACTACTTTTATAACTTGTGTTATTAACATACCGTTAGCAGCATTGGGTGTGATACTCCTTCTAGGACTGTCAGTCTCTTTCCTCAGTTCATCTTCTTCTATCTTCTTCTGCACCTCCTTCTCTTCTTGAATCAATTGGACGGGTTGTGGTTGCACTGGCTCGGGAAGTGTAGGTGGAACTTCTTCTTGTAAAGTCGGTTCTGGTGACTGTAATTATAATTTCGTTAATAAGCACTCTAAGATATTGTCTATTTAATGTTCTTCATGACACAATTGTGTTTAATGATTTTACTCTCTTTCAATCAATGCGGAAAATGTCAATAATATTCTTCTACCAGCGAAAACTGCTCTTCACCGCGTAATATATTGTATGTGTCCCAAGTGTTATGAGGTCAAGTTGACTTTCGATCCAAACGAAGGCATATTTTGCAGAAATCTGAATGAATTTATGAAAAAGTGAATACTTTGGATAATTTCGTACCAGTTTCTTAGTAGATTTCTAAATGACAGTCGCAATAACTCCTCGAACGTAATCATCAAACTTCGTTCCTACTTCAAGCACAAATTTCCAAAGTCCTAAAGTTTAATCAGATCAGAATTCTCACCGGCTGCATATCCTGAACATCTTCTTCTTCCTCTCCATTAACATACTCCGGGTCCTGCAGCTCAGGCTCTGGTTCTATGGGAGGCACAGGCGAGGGTATGTCGAGGCTGAGGGAGCCGGCTGCTACTGATGGCGAGAGATGGTGGGAGAAGTCGTACTCCTGAGGCATTGAGGAGTCATTACGGCGGTCCGGCTGGAAGTGGACATCATGGTTTTATAAACTTGCAAACGTTTTGCTTTTGAGAATTATTGATAAGGCTAGCATCTGAACCAAACGATTGAAATACGGTTTCATTTGCCATTAGCAAATACTGACGGAGAAAAGTTTACTTATAGCAAACTTGTTGCGAACAATATTACAATTGTGAGGCCAATCATCGAAGGATTCACGTACATAAATTTGTTGTCATTCATTTTCTCCGTATTACTACTCAAATCAATATTTGAAATGCATCTTCTTCTCTCCTTTATTTTAATTGCTCTGTAAAATTATTTATTCCTCACCCCGTCTTCTTCAAACAATCGGCACAGTTGTGGATCTTCCTTCACTCCGCACAGTGCATCAGCGATTCTGTCTCTCATCCTCCTCGCCAGCTCGAAGTCGTCCCGCGCCGCCGCCGTGCGCTTACGCAGTCGCCACCGACCGATGCGGATACCGGCGGACGCGAGCGCAGCGCCCGCTGATTTCAGGCGGCGGGCATATTCGAAGCGTTCCTCTGAAAAAGAATATACTTAAATAAAATTCCTTTTTAAAAATATACTAGCTCCCATTAGCGGTTTTAGCCGCATCCGGAAGGACCTACTTCATGGACAAGGATAAAAAGTATAATTTTGCCAAGTGTCATCATAATCATATTTTTTTGTGTGGAATAGGAACAATCATCCATACATCCGTACATCCTCCATCGCTCATCTTAAAGTTTCATTATGTGGAGTTAATAACCTGTCTTTCCTGGCGCAATTTTACAAGCCAGTGACCTAAAAAATTTAACTCACCTCCAACAGCAGCTTTCTTCTTCTCATCCAAACTCCTGACGAGGTCAGCGATATCGTTGTCCACATACATGATGAAGGCGAGGTCGTCGTACGGGGAGTAGGCGGGCTCCTTGCTGACTGGCTGTACTGGGGAACTCTCACTGTCTTCTACTTCTTCGCCCAGGACGTTCACTGCCATTAGTGCTACCTGGAGAGTTAGAAAAGCAGTAAGGATGGATTAAATTATCAGGGCGTCAACATTATTGGGTACTAGTGCGAAAGTATGGTACCTATTGCTAGTGTCGCAAAAGCGAGACTTCTGGCACTGGGACGCACAGGAATATTTCTTCTGGGTTACTCGTTCTAGCATATTAGTTATTTGCAAAAAAAATAAAATATTCACGAAATTGCAACACATGCAAAAACACATGCTAGCAATGGACTCGCGTCGACGCGTACACATTATTGTAGATATTGTTCGCGAGCAATTTTGGAGGAAAGTCGCAATAGTAGTAGTTATCATCAAAACAAACCTGGTCATCTTCTTTGGCTGGTGGGTGTGGTCCAGACAGTTTGAGTTTAACGAATCGGGCTATTGTTGGCTCAGGCAGTGCCGCTGATCTGAAAGTAGAAGACAGTGTTCAGTAATCACACTTTAAAGAAGAACAAACAAGGATACCGATGACTATGCAAGAACTAACACCCTTTCACAAATTCCTAAATCAAAGATAAATTGAAACTATTAAACTGCCTTGGTCCTTAAAAATAGCGACTACACAATCATCGCGAGTCGCAGAGAATCTAGTCGGGTAAAAACAACTCTATTACAAGAACAAGGCTCAGCATTCTCCTCACCTGAGTTCTCTAGTCCTGGCCTGCTGCGCTGGTCGGGCGAGCGTCACCCGCCCGACGCTGGTGTAGGTGGCACCGCATGGAGTCGCCGCACCCTCGGAGACCAGTCCGCCCGAGACTAGCACTTCCACGCATGCCGCTATTATGAAATTTTGAAATTAAGACAGAGAATCACTTATTTTCTGATCAACGGGACGGCACTGGCATGATTAAGATGCGGATGAGGGAAGACGAAATTTTATACCGCGCTTACGTTTCAAGGTGCGAAAAGCGGGATTGTTCGCGTGAGTTACCGTGGCCCTGGTACCCAAAGAGCTCCAAGAGGAACTTCGTGGGTTAAAGTAAGTAAGAGTCTGACACTCCCTCACGCTGCACCCACAGCAGGAGGGATTATTTGAGGATTTCCCAATAAAAAAGGTACAAAAAGCCCTTACAACGTCATCATATATCACTAGCACATACGTATGAGCTGATGATGAGCCAGGAGCTGCAGCTTGTGCACGGAGGTGACCCTCGCCAGGCGCAGCAGCAGCTCGTGCGGCGGGGCGCCCTCGCTGCGCCAGCCGCGCGCCGCCGGGCCCTGCGCGTTCAGCTCGCATGCTGGATACGAGCTGTCCTCACCTGGGAGCAAGATAATTAGCAATAAGTTAATAAGGACTAGTTCATCTATACGCCTGTCTATGGACAGAGAAACGTGAGTACAAATAGTTAACAGACTAACGTGAATGAATGAAGGGCACTAAAAGAAGAACTAACGCATCTTTCAAAGTAAAAATAAAAACAAAATCGTTCACACACACCCGTGTCTGTGTGTGTAACTTATAAGATACAGTTGTTTTTGCATCGTTTCTTAAAAAAAACCGGCCAAGTGCGAGTTGGACTCGCGCATGAAGGGTTCCTTACCATTCCTTACCATATACCTACAACTAGCCAAAATACAATTTTTATTCGGACAGCAAAAATAACTTTGTTTTTAGTTAAGTTATAATTTGCGATTTCACACGTTTATTGTGAATTTTAGTATTTGTTGTTATAAAGGCAACAGAAATACATCATTTGTGAAAATTTCAGCTTTCTAGCTACTACGGTTAATGAAATACAGCGTGGAGACAGACAGACAAAAAGACAACGAAGTCTTAGTAACGGGGTCCCGTTTTACCCTTTGGGTACGGAACCCTAAAAAGATATCCCCGATAATAAGAAAATGTCTTCTTAAACAGAGCTTCTTAGGTAACAACCTAACCAATGTTTTCTGCGGAGATACGCCTTTCGGACATTTCGATTCATGTACAGACAACAGCAGGTCAACGTATACGAATCTGTCAAATTTTGCCAATGAAATGTTAACCTACCTCCATTGTGATAAGGTTGAAAATCGAGTGCAGAAATTTGACAGATTGTGGTAACTTGATGTGCTGTCGTCTGTACAGATACACATCATCTTACTATACTCACTGACGACAGCAGATCAACCTACCTAAATCTGTCAAATGTTACCAATCGAACTTTAACCTTCCACTATTGTGATAAGGTCGCAGATCTATTAAAGAAAATTCACAGATTGTGGCAACTTGATATCCGTCTGTACAAATGACGACATGGTGGCTATTAAACCTCTTATTGGAAAAAATCGTGATGCTGTGTAAAAGTTAATAAAGCTTCAAAGTAAAAGCATTTTAATTAAAACGTGAATGTCGGGCATAGCATTCCTAGAACGTAGTCCCAATTAAATTGTAACTTTAAGTACAGCTAGCTAAGTTTACAAGGAAAAACGTCAATGCAATATTTCATTGAAACTTACACTTCATGTTTGTCATTGTAAACCTTGACATGGTATAATCTATACTAATATTATAAAGCTGAAGAGTTTGTTTGTTTGAACGCGGTAATCTCAGGAACTACTGGTCCGATTTGAAAAATCTTTCAGTGTTAGATAGCCCATTTATCGAGGAAGGGTATAGGCTACTTTTTATCCGGGTGCGCTGAGTAGTTCTCACGAGACGCGGGTGACACCGCTGGCAGAAGCTAGTTATTTAATATAGATAACTACTAATATTAAGTAAGTATAAAGAAATATAAGACTCATCTCTCATCAGTCATTTGGCGCGATGAACTGATTTATCGGGATAGTCTAGTCAGCCGTCTCGTAGTTCCCATTAGACGTGGTTGAAACAGCAGCCAAAATCTAGTATCTATCAGATAAGTGTCTGTTACATAGACGCCTCCATTTCCATGAACTATTTGCATATGCATATTATTCCAATTTATTTTCATGACCCTACAAGTATAATGTACGTCAAAAGATATTTCAATTCATGTCATATCCAAGTGATAAATCTTGTTAGCAAAAGTAGGTATCCGATCCATATTCTATCTTACATATCATCGTCCTGCCCTTATCCCAATTTATTTGGGATCGGCGCAGCATGTTTTCTTCTTCCATACCTACTCTTCTATCTGTCGTCATTTCACAAGTAACGATCTTCCTAGCCATTTCGTCTTTCACACATATTCTTACACGTTCCTAATAAATAAATCTATGGTATCGAACTGCGCAAACAATGGCAACAAACTATAGAAACTTTTAATCGATCCCGGCTTAAGGTTTACATTTTTAATGGCGTCAGTCACTCATCGAAGTATTGAAACACGCAAGGTATCAAACTGGCTTCAAATACCATCGTAATTCAATTTACGATCGTGCCCAATATCCTATCTATCTAGTATTTTGCTTATTTTGATATTACTTGTACACCCTATCACAATGTGACAAATTTCTTCAGTTGATTTTCAACCTTATCACAATAGTGGAAGGTTAATGTTCGATTGGCAAATTTTGACAGATTCGAATAGGTCTTGCTGTCGTCTGTCTGGAAGCTGATTTCAAAATAGTATCTCTAGTAAGCAAATCAACAGATAGATTGTATATTGGTAACAATTGTTATGCGATTATCACACAGCAGTGAGCATAGTCGCGATAGGTGATGCGTGTGATAAATCGGCTTAAAGTATATTCCCAAGGAGAGCCTAGTGGTTATTAATTTTATCATTTCACTAGCTTCTGCCAGCGGTTTCACCCGCGTCCCGTGGGAACTACTCGGCGCATCCGGGTAAAATGTAGCCTATAGCCTTCCTCGATAAATGGGCTATATAACACTGAAAGAATTTTTCAAATCAGACCATTAGTTCCTGAGATTAGCGCGTTCAAACAAACAAACTCTTCAGCTTTATAATACAAGTATGGATTCTGTACGATACTTTGTATGTCGTACGTAAATAATCTTCTTTACTAACCTATTGCAACGCCTAACAGAGTCAAAATATCCGGTAAGAAGGCTTTGGCTCCTTTTTGTCCAGGTGTGCGGAGCAGTTCCCACGAGACGCGGGAGAAACTGCTGGCAGAAGCTAGTCATGCTATAGGGTTATCAAACCAAAAACAATACAGGTGTAAACGATACTATTCTAGCAAACACCACATGTGGACATATCGATAGTTTTCCACTTTCCCCATCAAATAGAGCTCAGTAATTGATAGGAAACAACTTCCATTAGTGTAATAACCACTGGCCAGCTGACAGGCCGTAGTTAGTACCTGAATAAATGATAGACTTCGCTAATTGCTGGCTGTGCTAAAGAAAATATAGCTTTATTCCGTTGGCTTAAAGTAGATATCTGTTTGAGAGGTTGTTTTGTTTGGTTTGTAGTTCGGTAATTATATTTTTTGACACTGTCTGGAACTGGAATCCTTATTTAAATATAACTACCTATTGCGTCAAGAATACAGGCATTGTCATGGGGCTAAAATGATGAAATTATCAACTGGTAAAATTATTGTAATTTTTTCGTAGTAAAATTCTTTTTCGTGAAAAAAAATAGGTTTCAGTACTAAAGTCCATAATTGATGACTTTATATTCACTAACTTTGCATTGTTATTAACATAAAATAAAGTCCTGAAACCCGTTCGACCTTCAATCTTTCACAAAACTCACGCAAATTTAGAATGTTTAATATCTAAAATTATACCTAGATCCAGGGACCAAGAGTCAATGCTGAGCTAAGTCCTTGAAATATCTAGGTCAAAAAAGTATCTACATATATGCAGACTTTTAAAATGTAACTTCCCAATGGGTAACCCTTAAACCATAGATATAAATCAATACCTAGAACTGATAATATAATATTTGATAACAAATATAACTGAAAAATAAAATCATCAATTTGTCTACGTTGTAAAGGCGGGATCTTCTAGCGATTAATCTCCCGAAGTACAGACGCACATCAACCTACCTCAATCTGACTGATTTCTTCAAGAAATTTTAAACCATATCACAATACTGGAAGATTAATATTTGATTGATAAAATTTTACAGACTGTGGTAGGTTGACCTGCGTCTAAGCCTAAGAATGCCGGCGTCAGCTCGATTGGAAATGCATTTATTAAGAGAACGATAGTGAATGACGTTACTTTGACCATCTTGAAGATCCATTCCGAATTGATTGATTAAGATATAAAGGCGAGAATCGTTCGAGAATACCGGCCTTAAAGACAGCCAGATAAATAGATAGATACTTAATTATGTACTGCGTAAAGTAAGAAAGTGTTATGTGGATCTTTCCTTTCTTTAAAGATCTGTCAGCAGAATAATTAATATAAGTTTAATTATTATTTTTTGCGATCAATTAACGCACATCCCTTACTAATTAAAATACAATATAAAACAACTTACTTGTCGCATAAACCACATGAAACGGAATCCTTTTCGGCATTTTTTAATGAACAATTTGAAACCACTACCTCTTTATATCAAAACCCGAACGAATATTCACTTCCATTGCTGCGAATTTGCGATTATTTCCAAAAAATAACACTGTCAAATTATTTGAATACACATTTCTTGCATTTTTATCATGTTTTGTTGTTTGTTGTAAAGATATTACATGTTACAAGTAAATAAATACGGTTTATGTGAGTTAACAGCGGGGATTGAGTAAAGAATAATAGTGCTGAGGAGTGAAGTTGTCGGGGAATCGGGGACTGTAAATTAATCAATATTGGCGCGGCCGACTTCGGTTCGAGAGGTCCGCGCAGGCTGCAATGATAGTGCTGCCATCTATTGCGTTTGGTAGGTCTTGTTTTTGTTAAACTTTTGTTTGGGAGGGTCAGTTCTTCTGTTTGTTGCATTTTGATGAGCCAGATTCCGATTTGAAAGGACAATAACATTTTGAGAGGACTTCTTCCAAATGTTACTACTTAGAAGGTCCATTTTTTATGCACTAAATGAAATCAAGATCATGTTTTGTCTTAACACTGCCTCTTATAACAAGTAATACTGAGGATAATGGCCTGGTTTCCGCGGTGTGCAACGCAAAGGATCCCAGAAGGAAGNCTGTACGATACTTTGTATGTCGTACGTAAATAATCTTCTTTACTAACCTATTGCAACGCCTAACAGAGTCAAAATATCCGGTAAGAAGGCTTTGGCTCCTTTTTGTCCAGGTGTGCGGAGCAGTTCCCACGAGACGCGGGAGAAACTGCTGGCAGAAGCTAGTCATGCTATAGGGTTATCAAACCAAAAACAATACAGGTGTAAACGATACTATTCTAGCAAACACCACATGTGGACATATCGATAGTTTTCCACTTTCCCCATCAAATAGAGCTCAGTAATTGATAGGAAACAACTTCCATTAGTGTAATAACCACTGGCCAGCTGACAGGCCGTAGTTAGTACCTGAATAAATGATAGACTTCGCTAATTGCTGGCTGTGCTAAAGAAAATATAGCTTTATTCCGTTGGCTTAAAGTAGATATCTGTTTGAGAGGTTGTTTTGTTTGGTTTGTAGTTCGGTAATTATATTTTTTGACACTGTCTGGAACTGGAATCCTTATTTAAATATAACTACCTATTGCGTCAAGAATACAGGCATTGTCATGGGGCTAAAATGATGAAATTATCAACTGGTAAAATTATTGTAATTTTTTCGTAGTAAAATTCTTTTTCGTGAAAAAAAATAGGTTTCAGTACTAAAGTCCATAATTGATGACTTTATATTCACTAACTTTGCATTGTTATTAACATAAAATAAAGTCCTGAAACCCGTTCGACCTTCAATCTTTCACAAAACTCACGCAAATTTAGAATGTTTAATATCTAAAATTATACCTAGATCCAGGGACCAAGAGTCAATGCTGAGCTAAGTCCTTGAAATATCTAGGTCAAAAAAGTATCTACATATATGCAGACTTTTAAAATGTAACTTCCCAATGGGTAACCCTTAAACCATAGATATAAATCAATACCTAGAACTGATAATATAATATTTGATAACAAATATAACTGAAAAATAAAATCATCAATTTGTCTACGTTGTAAAGGCGGGATCTTCTAGCGATTAATCTCCCGAAGTACAGACGCACATCAACCTACCTCAATCTGACTGATTTCTTCAAGAAATTTTAAACCATATCACAATACTGGAAGATTAATATTTGATTGATAAAATTTTACAGACTGTGGTAGGTTGACCTGCGTCTAAGCCTAAGAATGCCGGCGTCAGCTCGATTGGAAATGCATTTATTAAGAGAACGATAGTGAATGACGTTACTTTGACCATCTTGAAGATCCATTCCGAATTGATTGATTAAGATATAAAGGCGAGAATCGTTCGAGAATACCGGCCTTAAAGACAGCCAGATAAATAGATAGATACTTAATTATGTACTGCGTAAAGTAAGAAAGTGTTATGTGGATCTTTCCTTTCTTTAAAGATCTGTCAGCAGAATAATTAATATAAGTTTAATTATTATTTTTTGCGATCAATTAACGCACATCCCTTACTAATTAAAATACAATATAAAACAACTTACTTGTCGCATAAACCACATGAAACGGAATCCTTTTCGGCATTTTTTAATGAACAATTTGAAACCACTACCTCTTTATATCAAAACCCGAACGAATATTCACTTCCATTGCTGCGAATTTGCGATTATTTCCAAAAAATAACACTGTCAAATTATTTGAATACACATTTCTTGCATTTTTATCATGTTTTGTTGTTTGTTGTAAAGATATTACATGTTACAAGTAAATAAATACGGTTTATGTGAGTTAACAGCGGGGATTGAGTAAAGAATAATAGTGCTGAGGAGTGAAGTTGTCGGGGAATCGGGGACTGTAAATTAATCAATATTGGCGCGGCCGACTTCGGTTCGAGAGGTCCGCGCAGGCTGCAATGATAGTGCTGCCATCTATTGCGTTTGGTAGGTCTTGTTTTTGTTAAACTTTTGTTTGGGAGGGTCAGTTCTTCTGTTTGTTGCATTTTGATGAGCCAGATTCCGATTTGAAAGGACAATAACATTTTGAGAGGACTTCTTCCAAATGTTACTACTTAGAAGGTCCATTTTTTATGCACTAAATGAAATCAAGATCATGTTTTGTCTTAACACTGCCTCTTATAACAAGTAATACTGAGGATAATGGCCTGGTTTCCGCGGTGTGCAACGCAAAGGATCCCAGAAGGAAGATACTCGTACTTAGGCTTAGAGATGAAGAAGTCTCAGTTTAAAACACGAGTTTAAAAGCTGACTTACATCAAAAATGGCAATGCAGATGATGGTGACATGAGTATGGGTGGTTAAATAAATACACCGAGAAACATTGAAAAAACACCACTCTTTAATAAATAACAACATTTTGATACTTTAAAATGTTTGTACTTACGTAAAACTTTGGCACAATTTACATAAGGCCTCTTGTACTAATTAGACTTCGATCAGGAACATGTTACATGTTTAAAACAAAAGCTAGGTACTACCATTTCTATAAATAGGTACCTATATGTATTATTGATAGGTATGTATACTGTTTTGTTTGTCTCGGCTGCAGACATTGGTTCTGCACTTGATTATTTTGCAACATTTTTTGCAAAACTTTCTGTCTAGATTTACCACTTACTTAGGCTATTGAATTAATTAAATAAATCATAAAGTATCAAGAATATCTGGGCCTATCTAGGTTGACTCTTAGTCTGTTTTGACGTGACAGACGTGTAAGTACTATATAAAAATGGATCTTCATACAATTTTCCCAAAAAGGCCATAAACAATATCTGACAGTGGTATATTTTTCAAGTATATCAAGTTTTTAGGAGCCTCATAAAATCAGTAGTTTGGTCAATCATTTCCTACAGTAGGCGACCTCTGGCGTGTTGGTTATGATCCAGTTGAGTAGTGCTGTGACCCTGGTGTTGATCCCTGGACCTGATGCACAGGAACTGCCGAAGCTGATGACTCCTACGCTGAATAGGAGACCAGTGGCCGGGTCTGTGTATAGCAGGGGACCGCCGGAATCGTCCTGTGAAATGCAGAATAAGCACGTCAGAACATTTTTTTATCTAACTGTCGGTCTACTAAGAGTGTTGATGTGAAAACGTCAGATTACAGCGATATTTCTTCTGAGAAAGATTTTCTGGCAAAAACACATCTCAACTATCATAACTTAGGTATTTTTTAGGATGGTTAGGTAGCATTTTGACTCAGAGAAGGTCGTGGCGGAGTAAAAAAGGTTGATCGATCGTAGGGCCAGTAGTTTCGGACGAGTAAAAAAGTTTATAACTGATTGGTGGGGTCCATCCATGGAAAGATTTATATATCCATTTTGACACGACGACATTGGCAGCGTTTTGAAAGGCTCGTAAAACTGATGGGTCATTTCCATACTAAGCTAATTCCTTACCTGACACGCGTCTTTGCCCGGCGTGTATGTGCACATCTGTCTGTCTGTCACTTGGACCTGGTTCCTGCAGGTGCTCTGGCTGATGACGTCAACATTTGCTTTGAGCAACACGTTGGACTTCGGCCCGCCGAAGAATTTCGTACCCCAACCTAGAGAGTGCAAAAATCATAGGTCAGGCTACGTGATAGAGTAAATTCGTAAAGTTTCTGGGACTAGGCACATTTATTGACGAGATTTTACCGAACTTGTTAGAGACAATACGTGTACGCGTCGTCATACAAGTGCCCAACTAAGCATGTTTGTGTTCACGCACAAAGATTGCAATCTCGCGGACATTTCAGAAATGTTCGTATGCATTTTGATACTTTTTGTTGCTGTAACAGAAGAAATGTTTATATGTACGTGGCATTGCTTGCTGTACAGTGCAGCAGATTGGTGGAATCTCGCCATAAAGCAAAAAAAAGACTTATTGTGCTTCCAGATTTGGCCTGTAAAGGAATAGCATTCCAAAGAATAAAGATAGAATATATCGAAATCGGAGAAGATTTTCAACATCAATCAACATGGATATAAAATAATATTCTCTAAGAGATAAAGTGGATCATTTCCAGGGCATACAAAAAACCGTTTGTAATAAGTTTCTTTACCAAGAATAGTGACTTTTCGTCCAGCAAAGTCCGTATTGAACTTGAAGGGTAAGCACACAGGACCGACGTACTCGCTGAACTCAATCTTACTCGCCGATTTCAATATGGCGATGTCATAGTCGTAGTTGGATCTGCGGTAAATAAATATTATATATTAATCATGATTATTGATACAATCTTTCAGTTAACAATCGAGAATAATATGTAGTAAAGTAGGTGAGATAAGAAGAAAATTGAAAAACATTGTGAAATATAGTTATTTGTGTAGTTGGCTGATTAAATTTATTCCAAGCTCGTTTCAACTTTCATTTTAGTACGCATTAAATAAAGTTAGAGGATCTTTAACTCAAATATTTTTCTAAACAGTAGGTATCTTGTTTTTCAAACCCTCTTCATATGGTATTTGTGTCATCTGTATTTGGGCTTATTCTATGACTTACTCCGTAAACTGAGGGTGTATGATAAACTGGTCTATACGATATGCTTTGGTGGCTGGAGAATCTCCTGAAATTGAAATAAAACAAAATTTAATGTAGTCAGAGAATACGCGCATGTACGCTCTACAGATTTTTTGAAGAACACAATTTCCCGCGTGTATAAGCGGCAAAATGACGAGACGTAATGAAAGGTCTCGCTTGCACCATGTTTAGGAGTCCATTCCTCAAAAGGAAAACTCTGAAAAACACTTTAAGATTGACAAAAATTTGTATGCTCCTACCTGTCGTGATATCGTGCTCTCCCACGACCAAAGCGTAGTTGGCAGCCGACTGGCCTTTGACACAATGTGCAGCAGACAAGACATATCTGTCAGATATGATGACACCACCGCACTTGATCTCCGAGATCCTCACGTCAGCAACAGCCACCATCATTTTGTACTCGTTCACTCCTGTTTCATTACCTCCTACGATACGGACCTGGATATGGAAGAAGAATGGTTAAATATATTTCTTAGGTATATTAAATGTTAGGTTAAAAGAAAAGACTCATGATGGCCTAGTAGATAAAGGAACCAGCCTCTCAAATACGAGTGTGCGGATTGCTGGTCAGGCAAATGTCAGTGGGAGTTTTCTAAAGTTAAAAAGTATTTTCTAAGCCTGGGTTGACCAATGACCGGCCGTGACATGTGTGCCCATTGGTCACACAGCTGTCACGTCGAAAATTTGACCAATGGGCGCACATTTCACGGCCGGTTAAGGTTAAGTTATAGCACAGATTAGTTATAGTTAAAGTTAAATCGAGCAACCTAAGTGTATCCAATGACTGGGTCAAAGGTGAAGGAAAACATCTTGAGAAAACTTGAACTTCAAAGTCGTAAATTGCCATTCTGCCAGCGAAGTGATTAATGCCCATTCCTTCTCTGTATCTCAAGAGGTCCGTGCCGTGCAGTGGGAGATGGTGAGAGTGGATGATGTATACCTACTTAATTAGTGCAAGCAAAACCAAATAGTAGACAGAAATATAAAGCATTTTTTATTGGTTCACTATTGTGCATATATAATATTAGTAAGGATGTAGAAGTAGTTAGTAAGAATACGTGTAATAGGCATACATACCAGAAAAATATGTCAGTGTATCTTGTATCTTCTCTTTATATAATGATGTTGATATATGTACAAATGAATAAATAAATAAAATAGCATATTGCTCACATTATTTCTTCTTGCTTTCTCTAGGTCGCTCAACGATTTTTTTTCTAGTTTTGCTATTTCTAAAGGCGAGAATTGAAGCATGCCATCTGGTCTAGCTAAAGCGTGTGCAATAGGTGATAAGCGCCAAAAGCGGTGTTTCTGCAGGATTATTGCCATATTAAATAAATTGGTACTTTCACAAAAGGTTAATATAGTGTACAGCCAGTAACAAAAATTCATAAATACAGTCAAAATTGAAAACTAATCTTGCATTAGTAACTGTCACGACTAACAGCTCCTTCACGCTGGCGGATTTTCCACTCAGTTTTTCCACGAGACAACGCTCGGATCGTATCGTAAAGTGCCACCGAATGTTTTCTGCGGTTGACAGCTGCCATTTTTCAATGGACTACTGATTTATTTTTACTGACTGGCAGCACCTGTCAACTGCACCAAAAATCAGTCAAATATAGCCTATACGAGCGATACAAAACAACTTACAACTACCAGCAGATTTACGGCCTAGAATCGCGTGACATAATAATATATTTTCCGCTCGGCTTTGCTACGCGCGACAAAAATCAAAAATGAAAGCTCTATATATGTTTAGAACCAAATAAACTGGACATCAGAGAATTATTGAAGTCGCTTAGTAGAGCTTCTTGAGCACTTTAGATTTTAGTGTTAAAATATTTCGACAGTTTGATAGTATTAATGGACTTTTATTGCTGACCGTACTTTGTTGCGTACATTTGACGTTCACTGAAACTCACAACAAAGCAATGATCATTAATATTATTTAACCGTCAAAATACAGCGTATATCCCTTAAATCTCTATCACCCTCGCTATAAGATAGTCACCTGTCTCCGCTCGCCACAACTGCAAGTTTGAGGAGTATTGGCTGCTTGTGCAGTCAACTTGCAGCTGAACCTGCCTCCTGAACTAGACCGGCTTGCGATCAAACCTGCAAGAGTACTAAATACAGATAGGAAAGGTAAAATATGCTTGTTAGCTGCCTCTGAACCAATTGAGATCAATGTTTTTACCCGACTACCAAGAAAGGTCACGTTTTTGAGGTATTCATCGAAGCGCCACTGTTTGGAAATGCAGCTTGGAACCCACCTTTTAGGTAGAATTTTATTAAATTGTTATCGGCAGATCTACTCAAAGGATCGCTCCGAGGAATAATAAAGGAGCGCTTCATTAGGTGCGTTTCAAAACAGTGGCACTTCGAGGGATGTCGCCAAAATGATTCACTATTTTGAGCAGTAGCAAAACTAAAAAAGGTACCAGAAATCGTCAAAAAAATTCGTCACAACGCAACCGGGAAGTGAAGGCTGGCCATATTTCCAATCTAAATTGCTATTCTTACGTCCATGTTCACCGACAACACAACATCAATTTTCATAAAACAACTGTTTACTATAATTTCTCACTCCAAGTTTACAAGTAAACAGTGTATTAAGGAAAATCAACGTTTATGTAGTATGGTGTTATTAAAATGGTATAAACTCACCGACGCTGATCGTTTGTCCGGTAGACGTGGCGGTCAGCGATCCCCTGCCGCAGTAGGTGTCAGCTCCACTGAGCTGAGGGTCTCCTGAGCGTGATACCAGCAGACGATCCGCCGAACATGATGTCGACTGAAAGTTACCATACTCCAATCATATAGTTATACGAAGGTTGCCTGATAGAAGATAAAATGGGCTGCGATTTTCTGTTTGGCAAAGATTTTTAGGGGATGATTCAGTGATGAGTATTGATGAGTGAGAACTTAAGAATTAGCAATGGGTTTGGTTGGCGCTCGTTGGCCTACGTTAGTTATTTACGGCAATAGGCTGATATGAACATCATTGACGGACTTTTAGGAAACCTAAATATAAATGAAATTGCGTTAGAGATCATTGAATCAAGTGGCCATAGGAAACAAATGGAAAAATCGGAGACTTCACTCATGGTAGTATACTTGAGTGTAGTCTCCTTCCTTCCTGTGGCCTATCCTTGTTTTCTATAGCCACTTGATTCAATTATCTATTCCACAAAATATTTGTTGCACTTCTTAGCCACTTATTCACCTTTCCAGAATGGAAAATGACAAAGCGTCAACCATTTTTGGAGGAGAATACATGGCAAGCTTTTGTAACTTTGTCAAATAGGCCAATAATATGTTACCTGAGGTAATTCAATGGACGGACACTCCAGCTTACAGTTGTACCCTTGAGGACTGGTGGCTATCCATCGGCATTGCTGTCCAGCATAATATAACCCAGGGTAGTTGGGACTGGTCAGATAGTAGTCTACACCTGGAGTTACCTGAAAGTATCACCTTTATCATGCAACTTGTAACCAGTGTTCGTTAAATTCCAAAAAATGTATATAGAAGACTAGCTTCTGCGGTGGTTTCACCCCCTTCCCCAGGGAACGCCTTCCCGCACCCGGATTGAAAATAGCCTATATGTTATTTTACCATAGGTACAAGCTATATTACTGCCAAGTTTCATCAAAATTCGTTCAAACAGTTCTTGCATGAAGAAAAACAAAGAAACACACATACCTTCATACCTTCGCATTTTTTATGTTAGGAGGATAGTATAATTAAAGTAATGATTAGGTTTAATTAAGCTACACCGGAAAAAATCCAGCTGAATACGAGTTCCATACATTCACAACATATGTTTTTAATTTTGACAACTTTTGTATGGCATGATCTGTCAGATAGTTATCTAGGACCTTATCTGGAACCTGTGAAACTGGCCGCCTGTATTGTAATAGTTAATTCGACATTAAAAGTCTGGCACACTTACTTCTTGATAAAAATCGCAGTTGGCATCTTGTGCTGAGGAGTACTTCAGTAACCACAGCAATACGACTAATTTGTAATCCATTACTGAAAACAGAAAAAAAGTACCATGTGTAGCTAGAATTAACGAGACCCTTACACCTTTAATTTTCGTATTTTTTAAAAACTTAATGTCGAAAAATACAAATTATAAGAGAAATAAGAAAGAGGAAAAAAAAAATCTATCATTTTTCTTTTTAATACACTCTATAGTTCTTCAGCGGCAATAAGTCCAATATTATTTTTGACCCCGTTGGACATAGCCTAAATCTTTTACACAGAAGGAAAATTTTGCTATAGGACCACTAAACCGCTATGCTACTGAATAAGTCAAAGGCGAATTATTTAAAAAAAATCGTCGAGAGTAATATAAATCCTTAATGGATGAAATGAATGAAATGAAATGATCAAATCACAGTAAAACAATAACAAAATGATAAATACAGACCTAATCCCATGACACTGCCTATTTTAACCCCCACAAGAGTCCAACTAATTCAATGCTAAAATACTTCACGACTTATGCCACATCTTTTCTCTTATTAATAATATAATTATTATTCCGAAATTAGCATATTAATTGTGCTGTACAACAACTGAACAAATTGTCATTATAATATTGTCTCGTATGTATAATACATTCATATTTGCTTGCGTCCGCGTTTGTGCGTCTTTCACTCTTAGAAGTCATGAACGTTCGCAGAGATGCGTATTTGAATACATATTGTTTCTGACTTATGCTAGGTTTAGATCTAGTTTTAGAGCCTTTCAAGACGGGGACGTTTAGCGGTATTTGGAAAATAATTACTTACAATAGTGGTTGTAAAACCTGATATAGCCAAAGATATAAATAACTGAACCAGGGTTCGAAATTATTTAATAGAAAAAGAACAAGGAATTAATCTAGTAACAAATAGGCATATTATTGAATATCAGACATAGCTTCTTCCAGCGGTTTCACCCGTTTCACGAAAACTATGCCGCGCACCCAGATAAAAAGGATGGCTCCCTCGACAAAAAGGGCCATCTAACACTGAAAGAAACTTTCAAATTGACCATTACCAGAAGTACCTGAGATTAGCATGTTCAAGCAAACTCTAACTCTTTTAACTTTATAATATGCATTGGTTTAGGTACTTAGATATCGCAAACGCATTGCCATTCGAAATTTTATAATTAAGTATACAGCGATCATTGCATATTTACCTAATTAAAAACCAACCGAGAGACCACTTATGAAAAAATAAATGACTCCTACCAAAAAATCTGTTTGTGGAAATTTATTGGGAAAACCGATGTTTTAATCGCAGACTAAATCGAAGATTTTATAGATATAAAACTTAAAAACAATACTCGTACCTATTAATCCGATTGTTTGTCTGTTACCGAAGATAGTTCACGGGATAACTGCTATCTAACTACGAAGTCGGTGACTTCTAGATGCTAGTTATAGCAGATAGATAGATAATCACTTTCGATAAATTATGTTGTTCTATTGATAACTTTGATTAGGCGTTTCAGTTTTACAGGATTTTTATACAGGTTGGTATAGAAAAGGTGAAAAATAAAAACAATCCAATCATCTTAATCTGTACTAATATTAGAAAGCTGAAGAGTTTGTTTGTTTGAACGCGCTAATCTCAGGAACTACTGGTGCGATTTGAAAAAATATTTCAGTGTTAGATGGCGCGTGGCGCCGAGTAGTTCCCACGGGACGCGGGTGAAACCGCTGGCAGAAGCTAGTTCTAAAAAAAATGTTCATATAAGATAACTAGCTTCCGCCAGCGGTTTTACTCGCGTTCCATAGGAACTACTTCGCGCACCCGGATAAAAAGTAGTTTATAGCCTTGCTCGTCAAGTGGACTATTCAACACTAAAAGAATTTCACAAAACGGTACTACTGGTCCACTGGCGCGTTCAAACAAACAAACTTCCACTTTATATTATTAGTATCTATAGATAAGTGTTTCTTAACATTCAAATCTTTATTTAAAGCCTTCAAAAACAATAACTCATGTAATAAATAAGCGATTTTCCTCATTCGTATCGATTACAAAATATTAATTTTCGACTCGAATCGAATTGATTTTTGTGTTTTGCGTAACATGCGGACACCTGTGGAAATACTCCACAAATACCTACATAATAATATGACGTTATCAAACATGTGAACTAAATAAATTAGGTAGTATTTTCTACATAATAGCAATTGTTTTCTTGGAAAAAAAAAATGTAATTTGAAAGGTCAATGCTTCTTTATAAAAGCATTCCATCTTGTTACTTTGCCAATAACAATTAGTTTTTCTTACGAACGGTAATTTGTAACCTAGGTACCGTAAGTTAAAACGAAACTTTTCTTGTATTCTATACATATAAAAAATCAAAGTCCTGACTCATCAACGCAGGGCCCAAACCTGCGAACCTCTAAAGCTGAAATTTTGCACAGAGTTTCATTTCCAGAGTCCCACGCGAGATAAGAAAGGAATTAAAACCCAAATTCCCACGGTAACGGGAAAAACCGGGATTTTAAGTTTTACGTGGGTGAAGCCGCTGGCAGAATCTAGTTTGGTATAAGTATGAAAAGTTTCCGGGATAAGGAACCGGGAACGACGACCTTTGGAAAGAAAACAGCCTATATACCAGATCTAATCAGTCGATCTAGTATCAGTTCGTTTACCTTAATGATGGGACTATCTCAGAAACTTATTAATATTGTATTGTATATTGTAATTATATATAATATAGTTTGTCATCTGTTTGTTTGTCACAAAACAATATATTTATTGTATAATATCGTTAAATGAACGCGATTTAGAACTATTTACTTTGGAATATTCTAGAAAGAATGTTTTTTTTTCTGTAGATATTTACTAAAAGTACATTTCAAGAAATCCACAACATTTCTAATTTAATCGAATTTTCTCAAAAAAATTGGTGATTCTAAGGTTTCGTTGATTATTTAAATCAAGAGGTTTCTGATATTCCATTTGTAAGTATATGAAAATCATTTGTGGAGGCAAAACCGGCAAACGTTCATAGTCTATACATTAAGGAAAATGTCCGATGGGAAACTAAAGACAATCAGTTTCATATCAGTTACAGATATTATATATTATAGTTATATGTATTTCTTTTGTTTTTGTCGCAAGTATATAAGATCTCACCAATATGTATATTGTATAGTGCACGACATTTTTTGGGTCATATATATTTATTACGAAAAAAGTCGTGAAAAACAAAGACGTATGTCATTAAAATTATCACATTTGCCAAAATGTGATTGTGTTTTTGTGCATAACGCCGCCCTGCCCATGAATGAATGNGTGCGATTTGAAAAAATATTTCAGTGTTAGATGGCGCGTGGCGCCGAGTAGTTCCCACGGGACGCGGGTGAAACCGCTGGCAGAAGCTAGTTCTAAAAAAAATGTTCATATAAGATAACTAGCTTCCGCCAGCGGTTTTACTCGCGTTCCATAGGAACTACTTCGCGCACCCGGATAAAAAGTAGTTTATAGCCTTGCTCGTCAAGTGGACTATTCAACACTAAAAGAATTTCACAAAACGGTACTACTGGTCCACTGGCGCGTTCAAACAAACAAACTTCCACTTTATATTATTAGTATCTATAGATAAGTGTTTCTTAACATTCAAATCTTTATTTAAAGCCTTCAAAAACAATAACTCATGTAATAAATAAGCGATTTTCCTCATTCGTATCGATTACAAAATATTAATTTTCGACTCGAATCGAATTGATTTTTGTGTTTTGCGTAACATGCGGACACCTGTGGAAATACTCCACAAATACCTACATAATAATATGACGTTATCAAACATGTGAACTAAATAAATTAGGTAGTATTTTCTACATAATAGCAATTGTTTTCTTGGAAAAAAAAAATGTAATTTGAAAGGTCAATGCTTCTTTATAAAAGCATTCCATCTTGTTACTTTGCCAATAACAATTAGTTTTTCTTACGAACGGTAATTTGTAACCTAGGTACCGTAAGTTAAAACGAAACTTTTCTTGTATTCTATACATATAAAAAATCAAAGTCCTGACTCATCAACGCAGGGCCCAAACCTGCGAACCTCTAAAGCTGAAATTTTGCACAGAGTTTCATTTCCAGAGTCCCACGCGAGATAAGAAAGGAATTAAAACCCAAATTCCCACGGTAACGGGAAAAACCGGGATTTTAAGTTTTACGTGGGTGAAGCCGCTGGCAGAATCTAGTTTGGTATAAGTATGAAAAGTTTCCGGGATAAGGAACCGGGAACGACGACCTTTGGAAAGAAAACAGCCTATATACCAGATCTAATCAGTCGATCTAGTATCAGTTCGTTTACCTTAATGATGGGACTATCTCAGAAACTTATTAATATTGTATTGTATATTGTAATTATATATAATATAGTTTGTCATCTGTTTGTTTGTCACAAAACAATATATTTATTGTATAATATCGTTAAATGAACGCGATTTAGAACTATTTACTTTGGAATATTCTAGAAAGAATGTTTTTTTTTCTGTAGATATTTACTAAAAGTACATTTCAAGAAATCCACAACATTTCTAATTTAATCGAATTTTCTCAAAAAAATTGGTGATTCTAAGGTTTCGTTGATTATTTAAATCAAGAGGTTTCTGATATTCCATTTGTAAGTATATGAAAATCATTTGTGGAGGCAAAACCGGCAAACGTTCATAGTCTATACATTAAGGAAAATGTCCGATGGGAAACTAAAGACAATCAGTTTCATATCAGTTACAGATATTATATATTATAGTTATATGTATTTCTTTTGTTTTTGTCGCAAGTATATAAGATCTCACCAATATGTATATTGTATAGTGCACGACATTTTTTGGGTCATATATATTTATTACGAAAAAAGTCGTGAAAAACAAAGACGTATGTCATTAAAATTATCACATTTGCCAAAATGTGATTGTGTTTTTGTGCATAACGCCGCCCTGCCCATGAATGAATGGTCTCGATTGTTCACCCCTTAGGTGAACGATCGAGTCGAGAGAGACCCAGGCCATTCTTTCATAATTTAAATCTTACAGACTCAAAAATCAATAAAAGAACGTCTTTCAATCAAACTCTATGATATTTGTTTTCAATGGCTACGAAAAATGAAGACTACGACATTTCACGTAGTCCGTAGCTGCTACGTTTCGTAGCAGAGGTCATTAAAGATTGAAATTTTAAAACACTCAAATTGCTTGCTATAGAATGAAGTTAACGCCTAATTATACTAATGTAATGATAATGAGTGCTAATCCGGACACTTATACGGCCAAAGTATTATTGATCGAAGTGGAAATCGAAGCCCGAATCGGCAGAGCAGCCGTGTTTACAATCAGGAGATTAACGAGAGAAATATCATTCCAGTGCAGTACAAAATAGCTTTTCGTAAATCTGTTTATTGATGACAAACGCATGAAAATTAGTTCAGTAGGAACCTAGCTTTTGAGTTTATTGCAAGCAGATAGATAGACTACGTGGAGCACTTTTTAAAACTAGTAAGTTGTGATCGCTTTGCTTGGCTGTTTGAGACCCTAATATTATAAAAAATCGATACTAAAGTCATGCAACAAAAATACATACCTGCTGTATACATGATTATTTATTTTATTTTTAAGAAGTCTTTACGTATATTAATTAAAGTAATCAATAAATTAACTTAATAAATTAAACTTAACAAAATATTTAACACGTTTCACTAACAACACAATTCATATTTGTATTACTTTTTTTTCAAAGTCTATTAATTCCAGTCACAATTATATTTTTTTCACTTTTTCAAAGACGTTTGTTTACGTCAAAAGTATGATATTGTTTTAAATGAATCTGTCCATACTGGTGCACGTATATGTAGGGGCAGTAAAATGTACAGACGACAGCAGGCCAACGTACACGAATCTGTCAAATTTTACCAATCGAACATTAACCTTCCACTATTGTGATAAGGTTGAAAATCGATTGCAGAAATTTGCCAGATTGTGGTAACTTGATGTGATGTTGTCTGTACATTGATAAGGAGACACGATCCGACCAGCTTGGCTGAAGGCTTCATGAGTGATAACGATTTATTTATTCAACTATTCAAATAATGCAGGCATTTTTTGTATGTTTGTTATGAAGATTATTTATATTTGTGTTAATTAGAATTGAAATACAATATTTAATTTACATTCGAAGTAAAGGAGAAAGAAGAAGGACCCCACGGTCGCCAAGCTCCTTTATTCTTCTGGGATGGTGGCTTCGTGGGCACAAATCGGCATAAAAGGTCTTTACCTGGAATTTATAACAAGGGATGTTCAAACCAGACCTTCGCCACTTTCAGCCTGAAGGAAGATTTGTTAGGAATTACTACAGATATGAAGGCTTGAAGTACCAAATCTGTTATCCAGGATAGCAGATTTCTTATATTACTTACCATACTCACTTATTATATATAGATCATACTCAGCGTTTTCAGCTTAACCTGAAATCCCACAGTCCGTTGGTCGTCATCCACATCTAATAATATCTATCTACATATTTTTGCTGGTTTATATGAGTAGCTGTACATCTTTCCAAAATTATCATTATTATCTGCCTAGCCTTTTGTCAACTTCACAGGATATTCTGAAATAACATCACAAACTACGACTCTATGCATCTAACTTCGTGCCCACCTACATTTACACCTACAAACAAACATGCAATTTCGCAATTATTACAGTAGCGAGGATTCATCTCGGCTCAATTAATTCAGTAGGTACTCCACATATCAGAAACCTTGATGATAAGAGGTAAAAACAAATGAATGCGCGTGCGCACATCGCGGCGTGTTTTCCAAAGATTTTGGCTTCCCCTTGACCAAATTATTTATGGGACCTTGTCTTTTGACTACATTTTCAGGTAGACTGAAGGTATTTCCTGGTGATTTTCAGGTATATAATTAAGGTCATAGAAATAGGAAAAGCGATACACTAGTAAACTAATAAGGAAATGGTACAGTTTAGACGCCAGCATACTATCACCCTACCACCATCTGTCAAACTTCAATAGATTTTTAACCTTATCATAGTAATGGTAGGTTAATGTTCGATTGGTAAAATTTTTGTCCGTAGGTACCTACCTATTATATAATATTTCACATTTTGCTGACTGGACTGGACTGCCTAATACAGGGTCTCGGGTTCGATTCCCGGTACGGTCAACATTTGTGTGATGAGCATGTTTGTTGGATGTTAAATTATAGTTCATTTAAAATTAAGTAGTTTATGAGTTGTGTAAGCACCCATAACATAAACTAATCAATAGCTTATAACCGACTGCTGGGTGAAAGGTGTACCGATGTAATTAATAAAAACATCATTTTTGACTTTTGGGATAGGTATAATGTACTGCACCTGTGATGTCTGTGTTATTACAGATGTTCACAGTATGGGCAAATATTTTGTTCTTCGACAGATTAACATAGGTAACTAAATTTTTTTCAGGTCGCTTAGGTTGAGTTGCACTATTAAAATATAACGATAACCAAACGATCTAGCTGATTGTCGGCCACGGCGGCTGTTCTCATATAAGGAGATTAGCCAGCTGCGCAGGACATATTATAGTGCACAAGCATTTGCGCAGACACAGGTGCACTCCCTATTCCCTCACTCTCATAACCCGATGGGACGGCAATCCGACACGACCGGAGAGAGATCATGCGCTGGACCGACATTAACGTGCCCTCCGATGCACGGGTGTATCAATCACCAACTTCAAACTCCGGGCTGCTTTGTGAAAGTTTCTAAAACCCACAAAGCGATTTCGGCCCGTCCCGGGAATCGAACCTCGAGACCTCGTGCACAGCAGTCGGCTATGCGGCAACTAGACCAACGAGGCAGCTAGAGAAACGAACTAGCTACTAACTAGCCGCTAAATTACCGCCTATTGGTGAAATCGATTTGATGGCTTGTGGTTTGGTTATCGTTAAAGTTAAATGGTGCATTCTCTTAATTTTAGAGGCCGGAACTAAGGTTTGATTTTTAAAGTTAAATAAAACAAATATACAAAGTATTGAACACATTTATTTCTCAATAATGAATTATTAAATTATGAACATAATTCTCTACACTACTTACAACATTATATTACAGTAAATTAACATAATAATATCCATTTATTTAAACTTTATAAACAAGTACCTATCTCATTTCTCTCTTCACAGGACTGACTGAGAAGAATAACAATGAAAGTATTTTTAGGGTTCTGTACCCAAAGGGTAAAACGGTACTAAGCCTCCGCTGTCTGTCTATCTGTCTCCAGGCTGTATCTCATAAACCGTGATAGCTAGAAAGCTGAAATTTTGTTGCCACGTTGCCATTAAAAAAAAACAGGAGATTCCATCCCATACAATAAACGGGTGAACCGCAAATTATAACTTTGCTATTCATACATTTGTATGAAAAAGAAAGTTAGGTATTTTTTGTTGCCAAAAAATGTTTGTATTTTGCCTAGTTGTAGGTAATAAACGTTACTTTTTCATAGGTAATGGTAAAGAACCTTTCGTGCACGTTTCCAACTCACACTTGGCCGGTTTTTTTACGCTTAGCGGTTGTCATGATATGAGCATGTAATGAGGAGGGATGAAACACGTTTAATGAAAAGTATACTGAGTATGAATGTAGATGGATGGAGAGGGCGAGGAAGACCAAAGAAAAGATGGATGGATTATCTGAAAGATGACATGAGTAAGAAGGGAGTGTATGTCAGTATGACGAGTGACAGGGAGAAATGGAAGCAGAAAACATATAATCATCGATTTATATTCCATACTACGTTTATACTAATAATATCATACAGAAAAGTTTGTTTGAATGATTAACCTGAGAAACTATAGGCCCGATTTAAAAGATACTCCAGTGATGTATTGTTATATTTGTACCCTTTTCTCAAACATTTGCACTGTAAGAAAATTTTGTACCAACCTTGTACCACATTTTATGCAAATAAATGAAATCTTTTTCTTATCAAGTGAGCTGCAGGTTTAATCACCTAACAAGCCCTAGTGTCAAAGTTTTCTCAAATCCGCCTGACGGCCTCTGACGTGGATTCATATACGACTGCTACTGAGTAACAATCGAGGACGACGGCTTTACGTGCCCTCCCAGGCACGGGGGTGTAACACCGCCAACTTCCAAACTCCAGGCTGCTTGGTGAAAGTTTCTAAAACCCACAAAGCGATTTCGGCCTGGCCCGGGAATCGAACCCGAGACCTGTGATCGGCAGTCGCGTTGTGCGACCACTAGACCAACGAGGCAGTAATAAATGAAATGAAATTATTATTAGATAGCTCCTTTATCGAGGAAGGCTACAAGCTTCTTTTTAATCCGAGAAGTATTACGGGACGCTGAAACTGCTGGCGGAAGCTAGTTTTCGCGACTTAGTTCTTGCCTCTTACAATGTTTAAGGTCTGAGCAATACACGTGGGTAACAGAAAACAATTAAAGCACTATTAATGTGTCATAAATGATATAGGTACTATAATGATTACTTTGTAATATACCTACAGTTTTAGACAATGTTTTATTTCATAAAGATTGTTTGTAGTAAAAGTAAAAAGAAACTAAATCTCCATTCAATTACTAAATTTTTTTCTCACAGAGTACTTTATTATCGTTATCTATACTAATATTATAAAACTGAAGAGTTTGTTTGTTTGTATATTTGTTTGTTTGTTTGTTTGTTTGTACGCGCTAATCTCAGGAACTACTGGTCCGATTTGGAAAATTCTTTCAGTGTTAAATAGCCTATTTATCGAGGAAGGCTATAGGCTACTTTTTGTCCGGGTGCGAGCAGTAGTTCCCACGAGAAAGCGGGTGAAACTGCTGGCGAAAGCTAGTAATTAAATATACAATAAGAGTACACACAAAGCGTAGTACATACAAAAAGTATTGAGTAATACTTCTTTCTGGGTACTAAAAATATGATATGAAAAGTACAAGTAAGAACCTATTTTTACAATATAATATAACTAGCCGTTTTCCCGCGGTTTCACTTGCATCCCGTGGGAATTACTGCCCGTACTCGGATAAAATATAGCCTATGTCACTCGTGGATAATGTAGCTTTCGAATGGTGAAAGAATTTTTAAAATCGGTTTAAAATTCACTGAATATCATGAAATAATAATAGCAGTAGTTTTACGATTTACAAAGCCGTAAAAACATAATATCTATACTAATACTAATAAGCTATTGACTTTGTATGTTTGCCTGATTGCGCTAATCTCACGAACTACTTGTCCGATATGAAAAATCTTTGGAAAAAGGTTAATTTTTATCCGGGTGTGTGAAGTACTTACCACGGGACGCGGGTGAAACCTGGCTGGCGAAATCTAATATGGAAATACATATTTGTATTTCGGTGTTTAATTATCTGGTCTACACTAAAACGTGCTTTAGTTATAAGTTTATAAAACATACATACCTGCATCTCTTAAAATTCATATAACTTTTAACATATTGCAGATAATAATAATCATATTTTGACTAGATCATTCATAAGAATTGTTCAAGATTATTTATCTTTAGTTGAGTGCCTACTTAAATGGAGTATAGTCCCAGAAATATCCAGAACCTTCTAGAATTATCTAGAACTTTCTAGAATTATACAGAACATTCTAGAATTAACCAGAACCTTCTAGAATTACCCAGAATCTTCTAGAATTATCAAGAATCTTTTAGAATTATCTAGAACCTTCTAGAATTATCTAGAACCTTCTAGAATTATCTAGAACCTTCTAGAATTATCCAGAATCTTTTAGAATTACCCAGAACTTTCTAGAATCTCCAAAAAGCTCATTTCCCTTTCCTTTTGCCATCTTTCTCCTGGAAGTATCCTCCATGACCTGGCACTAATTTGACTGTTGGTTTGGTCTCCTTCTTGGTGGAAGGTTCAGGAGACGGCGACCTTTCTGGTGAAGAATCTGTTACTATACCTTGAAGACGATGGGTGTTCGTTTGGCTTAGCCTGTAAGAAGTAATGAAATGTTGGGTCATTAATTAATTTTAGAAGGTGCAGACGACAGCAGGTCCGTAAATATAGTTTCAACAGTCAGTGGCGGTTCGATATAATTGTCTTCAGTTTTAGCCTGATCTATAATAATTAGGTTTTAATGTTGACCAGATTAGATATATTGAAACGATATTTTCTTTTACTTTAATAAAGAAAATCCTAAACAGTAATATTAGGCTTAAATGTGAACCAGAGATAAGAAGTATAAGATATAAAGCTCAAAGAAAGAAAAGCCTTAAACTCATTTTCACCAGTTGTCCCTAAAATTAAAGTGTAAATCAAAATAACTTACGTAAGGTGTGCCTTATTTTGATTTAGGAGAGAATACTTAAGTTCAGGGTCTACTGGGTGAAATCTCCATTATTTTCATACACACCTGACCTCCTCAACATCAGCCACCTTGTCTATGAGGCTGCGTATGATAGCCTCCTTGTGGTCCAGCGCCAGCGCGGCTCGCTCTAGCTCCCGCCGGTACTGCGCGTGCGCGAGCGCGGCGCGGCGCTCCTGCTCCACGATGCGACGCTCTAGCTCTTCTAGAGAGCTGTAGGCCCGGGATTTTACTGCCTAGAAGATTTTTTTAACACGCTTTTACTACGTCGACCTATATGTAACTAACATGTAATCAAATCTAAGATAACTAATTTAACCATCTTCCAAGGATCGTAACGTCATGAAAATTGGCAGTTGTATGTGATTCGGGTGACAATACAATAATATGGTACTGTCGAACTGATCTCATGATGGAGCCGAAAGATATAAATTGGAATTTCGTGATGGTATCATAGCCGTGTTTGGACTTTTTAGAAAGGTCTTGTAATGAACTTTGACCACGATAAGGTTCCAAGACGTGCACCTATAAAGGCGTGTTTTTCTATTGTTTTTTAAATAATTATTTTTTTTATGTATGTATAAAATATAGCAGCATCTCTGAAGCTAAAAATATCTGACACTGCGCTTACTAACATGTACGCCTAGAGTGATGAGTATGGGCAATCTCCCCAGTTGGGTGAGCCCTTTGTCTAAAACAGTAGACGTTTTCGGCTGAAGCGACGATGTATTTATATTTATACTGTCATATTTTTATTTCTTACTTTCTTCTAGGTATAATGTTACCTACCATTTGTCGATGACCCATTTCCGCCATAAGGTTTTTAGTGGGTCGTATACCCAAGATTATGAATTAATAAATCATTAAGATACATGAATAAATCATTAAGATACATGAATAAATTATTAAGGCGCTGTAACTCTGTTACGCATTATGACGTAACTCAGCTTTTTCATTTGAATAACATAGACTTCTTATGCAAGTACTGGCAAGAAATCTTGAAAACATGGATGAAACTGCGAGCAAAAGTTGGCTAAATATACAAGTTAAAGCTTTTAAAGAACCATTCATAGATTTCAAGATCTACGAAGGAATAACTTTTTTTAAGTATTTTATTATATTTAATCGGGTATTTACGATAAGGAATAAATAATTGTATTCCATATAAAACTCACCTTAATCTCCTGTTTAATTTTGTCTAGCGCCGTCATAGCGAGTCGTAGCGGTTCGTTGTTGGTGTTGTGGTGCCGGCGGGCGCAGGTGCGAGCGCGGGACACGCGAGCCGTCGCCGACTTCAGGCGCTGGCGGAATATTACTGCTGCCTTGCGGTATAACCTGGAGGATGACACTGGTTTTCATGTATAAGGAGCTGGTTTAGTTATCGTTTTAAATCAAATCAAAAAGCATTTATTCAAAGGTAAAGGCTGAGAACAGTACTTTTCGAACGTCAAAATTACATCAGACAGCCCCAAAAACGTCCCCCCTTCACCACTTCCTATTTATTTTTGCTGGGAAGAAAAAGTGGCGCAACAAACTCCCCAGCAACACATGTATGTCTGTTAGATTTGACGAATCTTAAAACATTAAATATTTATAATATATTTGATAAACATGTCATTAAACCATGTTATAAATATTTAATGTATTGTACTCTATCTTATATTACTGGCAGTTGCATCTGCATTGCAGTTAGATCAAAAGGGTAGGCAACACACGTTTAAAACGATAACCAAAAACCAGCTGTCAAATCGTCAATTTGACCACTGGGTGGCAATTCACGACTGGTTATAATTTATCGTTATAGATACAAACCACCCTTAAACATCACATTTTTTTTTCGGCCTATACTATCCCACTGTTGGGCAAAGGCCTTCCCATTTCGTTTCCTCTCGGACTTTCGAGTGTTCCCATCAGTCGCAGTTGTAGATGTTTACATCAGAATAACATGAAAAATGTTTTTAATTCCGATACCAGTAGTTAACTCGTGATGCTAATAAAACTGCGGGCGAAATTACATAAATAAGTAAGCGCATATGGACCATACCCGCGCACCACCGTCACCCGTTGATACCTACCTAAAGCATCTATTAGCACAGCGACTAAGGCAATGTTACATCATCTGCCTAGCCTTTTCCCAACTAGGTTGGGGTCGGCTTCCAGTCTAACCGGATGCAGCTGAGAACCAGTGTTTTACATGGAGCGACTGCCTGTCTGACCTACACAACCCAGTTACCC
>NWSH02000150.1:9215990-9231843 GCA_002382865.2 Heliothis virescens
GAAGCTAGTTTTCGCGACTTAGTTCTTGCCTCTTACAATGTTTAAGGTCTGAGCAATACACGTGGGTAACAGAAAACAATTAAAGCACTATTAATGTGTCATAAATGATATAGGTACTATAATGATTACTTTGTAATATACCTACAGTTTTAGACAATGTTTTATTTCATAAAGATTGTTTGTAGTAAAAGTAAAAAGAAACTAAATCTCCATTCAATTACTAAATTTTTTTCTCACAGAGTACTTTATTATCGTTATCTATACTAATATTATAAAACTGAAGAGTTTGTTTGTTTGTATATTTGTTTGTTTGTTTGTTTGTTTGTACGCGCTAATCTCAGGAACTACTGGTCCGATTTGGAAAATTCTTTCAGTGTTAAATAGCCTATTTATCGAGGAAGGCTATAGGCTACTTTTTGTCCGGGTGCGAGCAGTAGTTCCCACGAGAAAGCGGGTGAAACTGCTGGCGAAAGCTAGTAATTAAATATACAATAAGAGTACACACAAAGCGTAGTACATACAAAAAGTATTGAGTAATACTTCTTTCTGGGTACTAAAAATATGATATGAAAAGTACAAGTAAGAACCTATTTTTACAATATAATATAACTAGCCGTTTTCCCGCGGTTTCACTTGCATCCCGTGGGAATTACTGCCCGTACTCGGATAAAATATAGCCTATGTCACTCGTGGATAATGTAGCTTTCGAATGGTGAAAGAATTTTTAAAATCGGTTTAAAATTCACTGAATATCATGAAATAATAATAGCAGTAGTTTTACGATTTACAAAGCCGTAAAAACATAATATCTATACTAATACTAATAAGCTATTGACTTTGTATGTTTGCCTGATTGCGCTAATCTCACGAACTACTTGTCCGATATGAAAAATCTTTGGAAAAAGGTTAATTTTTATCCGGGTGTGTGAAGTACTTACCACGGGACGCGGGTGAAACCTGGCTGGCGAAATCTAATATGGAAATACATATTTGTATTTCGGTGTTTAATTATCTGGTCTACACTAAAACGTGCTTTAGTTATAAGTTTATAAAACATACATACCTGCATCTCTTAAAATTCATATAACTTTTAACATATTGCAGATAATAATAATCATATTTTGACTAGATCATTCATAAGAATTGTTCAAGATTATTTATCTTTAGTTGAGTGCCTACTTAAATGGAGTATAGTCCCAGAAATATCCAGAACCTTCTAGAATTATCTAGAACTTTCTAGAATTATACAGAACATTCTAGAATTAACCAGAACCTTCTAGAATTACCCAGAATCTTCTAGAATTATCAAGAATCTTTTAGAATTATCTAGAACCTTCTAGAATTATCTAGAACCTTCTAGAATTATCTAGAACCTTCTAGAATTATCCAGAATCTTTTAGAATTACCCAGAACTTTCTAGAATCTCCAAAAAGCTCATTTCCCTTTCCTTTTGCCATCTTTCTCCTGGAAGTATCCTCCATGACCTGGCACTAATTTGACTGTTGGTTTGGTCTCCTTCTTGGTGGAAGGTTCAGGAGACGGCGACCTTTCTGGTGAAGAATCTGTTACTATACCTTGAAGACGATGGGTGTTCGTTTGGCTTAGCCTGTAAGAAGTAATGAAATGTTGGGTCATTAATTAATTTTAGAAGGTGCAGACGACAGCAGGTCCGTAAATATAGTTTCAACAGTCAGTGGCGGTTCGATATAATTGTCTTCAGTTTTAGCCTGATCTATAATAATTAGGTTTTAATGTTGACCAGATTAGATATATTGAAACGATATTTTCTTTTACTTTAATAAAGAAAATCCTAAACAGTAATATTAGGCTTAAATGTGAACCAGAGATAAGAAGTATAAGATATAAAGCTCAAAGAAAGAAAAGCCTTAAACTCATTTTCACCAGTTGTCCCTAAAATTAAAGTGTAAATCAAAATAACTTACGTAAGGTGTGCCTTATTTTGATTTAGGAGAGAATACTTAAGTTCAGGGTCTACTGGGTGAAATCTCCATTATTTTCATACACACCTGACCTCCTCAACATCAGCCACCTTGTCTATGAGGCTGCGTATGATAGCCTCCTTGTGGTCCAGCGCCAGCGCGGCTCGCTCTAGCTCCCGCCGGTACTGCGCGTGCGCGAGCGCGGCGCGGCGCTCCTGCTCCACGATGCGACGCTCTAGCTCTTCTAGAGAGCTGTAGGCCCGGGATTTTACTGCCTAGAAGATTTTTTTAACACGCTTTTACTACGTCGACCTATATGTAACTAACATGTAATCAAATCTAAGATAACTAATTTAACCATCTTCCAAGGATCGTAACGTCATGAAAATTGGCAGTTGTATGTGATTCGGGTGACAATACAATAATATGGTACTGTCGAACTGATCTCATGATGGAGCCGAAAGATATAAATTGGAATTTCGTGATGGTATCATAGCCGTGTTTGGACTTTTTAGAAAGGTCTTGTAATGAACTTTGACCACGATAAGGTTCCAAGACGTGCACCTATAAAGGCGTGTTTTTCTATTGTTTTTTAAATAATTATTTTTTTTATGTATGTATAAAATATAGCAGCATCTCTGAAGCTAAAAATATCTGACACTGCGCTTACTAACATGTACGCCTAGAGTGATGAGTATGGGCAATCTCCCCAGTTGGGTGAGCCCTTTGTCTAAAACAGTAGACGTTTTCGGCTGAAGCGACGATGTATTTATATTTATACTGTCATATTTTTATTTCTTACTTTCTTCTAGGTATAATGTTACCTACCATTTGTCGATGACCCATTTCCGCCATAAGGTTTTTAGTGGGTCGTATACCCAAGATTATGAATTAATAAATCATTAAGATACATGAATAAATCATTAAGATACATGAATAAATTATTAAGGCGCTGTAACTCTGTTACGCATTATGACGTAACTCAGCTTTTTCATTTGAATAACATAGACTTCTTATGCAAGTACTGGCAAGAAATCTTGAAAACATGGATGAAACTGCGAGCAAAAGTTGGCTAAATATACAAGTTAAAGCTTTTAAAGAACCATTCATAGATTTCAAGATCTACGAAGGAATAACTTTTTTTAAGTATTTTATTATATTTAATCGGGTATTTACGATAAGGAATAAATAATTGTATTCCATATAAAACTCACCTTAATCTCCTGTTTAATTTTGTCTAGCGCCGTCATAGCGAGTCGTAGCGGTTCGTTGTTGGTGTTGTGGTGCCGGCGGGCGCAGGTGCGAGCGCGGGACACGCGAGCCGTCGCCGACTTCAGGCGCTGGCGGAATATTACTGCTGCCTTGCGGTATAACCTGGAGGATGACACTGGTTTTCATGTATAAGGAGCTGGTTTAGTTATCGTTTTAAATCAAATCAAAAAGCATTTATTCAAAGGTAAAGGCTGAGAACAGTACTTTTCGAACGTCAAAATTACATCAGACAGCCCCAAAAACGTCCCCCCTTCACCACTTCCTATTTATTTTTGCTGGGAAGAAAAAGTGGCGCAACAAACTCCCCAGCAACACATGTATGTCTGTTAGATTTGACGAATCTTAAAACATTAAATATTTATAATATATTTGATAAACATGTCATTAAACCATGTTATAAATATTTAATGTATTGTACTCTATCTTATATTACTGGCAGTTGCATCTGCATTGCAGTTAGATCAAAAGGGTAGGCAACACACGTTTAAAACGATAACCAAAAACCAGCTGTCAAATCGTCAATTTGACCACTGGGTGGCAATTCACGACTGGTTATAATTTATCGTTATAGATACAAACCACCCTTAAACATCACATTTTTTTTTCGGCCTATACTATCCCACTGTTGGGCAAAGGCCTTCCCATTTCGTTTCCTCTCGGACTTTCGAGTGTTCCCATCAGTCGCAGTTGTAGATGTTTACATCAGAATAACATGAAAAATGTTTTTAATTCCGATACCAGTAGTTAACTCGTGATGCTAATAAAACTGCGGGCGAAATTACATAAATAAGTAAGCGCATATGGACCATACCCGCGCACCACCGTCACCCGTTGATACCTACCTAAAGCATCTATTAGCACAGCGACTAAGGCAATGTTACATCATCTGCCTAGCCTTTTCCCAACTAGGTTGGGGTCGGCTTCCAGTCTAACCGGATGCAGCTGAGAACCAGTGTTTTTCAATGGAGAGACTGCCTATCTGACCTCCACAACCCAGTTACCCGGGAAACCCGATACCCTTCGGTAAGACTGGTTTCAGACTTTCTGGTTTCTGATACCTGTAACGACTGTCAAAGATGTTCAAGTGACAGCCGGACACCACCAGTTTATCGTGTCTTCCGAAACACGGAAGAACTCGTTATGACAAGATGGTCACCCATCCACGGACCGACCGCGCCAAGCGTTGCTTAACCTTATGATCGGTCGATCCGCGCGGCTTTGAATTAGCCACGAGCTCTTAAGGCAATGTTACGAACCGCCATAAAGTTTGACGAGGACTTTACATCATACCTGACATTCTTCAACGCCTTGTCTAGTTCTTCCTTCATAGTTTCATTCTCTTGAGTCAGTTTAGTGCACTTGTCTTCAAGAATTTTCATTTGTTCCTGTGCCTTGGTCAGCTGGTCAGTCTTGCGTTCTGTCTCCATGCTGTACTGGTGTTTTAGCTCTTCTAGTAACCTGGAATTTGTTAAAAATAAAATAGTTACTATACCACCCTTCAGCTTTTATTTCTGTAATTTCAAAACAAATTCTTCGTGTTTGATCGGTATCGCAGATTTTAGGCATTCATTTCTTCTTTTTTTATAGGGTCACTCAGACATGTGATGCAATTACATTTCAAAATTTTTATTGTAGTTTGTAAATAAACTTGCTAATTCGATAAAATTCTATGGTCAATCTATGGTAAAATCCGTTATAGTTATAGTAATACATAAAAGTATATTGCCAACGAATCTTTTCTGCAGTTTTCAAGGGATGATTAATTTGTACTGACTTACAGCAACCGTCAACTGCACCAAAAAACGTTCAGAAATTGTACATTTACATCTAGTACCGGTTTACTAACTAAATTAAATTGATATAAATATGTAAGTATGTATGTCCTCACCTCTTACAATGCTCCAGCCGTCGTTCATGCATGTCAGCAGGCACGGTGCGCGAGCGCAGCACGTCAAGCTGCGCGAGCTTGTTCTCCGCCATCTCTAGCGAGTTCTTGACGGCGAAGTACTCGCGGTGCACTGTCTCGTAGTCACGCATCATCGCTGACACTGTAACGTGTAACGTGGAGCATGTAACATGTAGCATGTAGCATGTAACCTGTATCATATAGCATGTTTGTTTGAACGCGCTAATCTCAGGAACTACTGTTCCGATTTGAAAAATTCTTTCAGTGTTAGATAGCTCATTTATCGAGGAAGGCTATAGGCTACTTTTTATCCGGGTGCGCCGAGTAGTTCCCACGGGACGCGGGTGAATTACAAATAAAATCCCACTTACTTTTATCTTCATACAGCTCATAAACTTCTTTCAATTTAGTCTCCGCCCTCTCAGCCCTCTCAACAAGCGTAGCTTTCTCAATATCAGCCGTCTCTTTCTCGACTACCAACTTCTTATAGCTCTGTCTCATTCCCCCCAGCTCTGTCTCTAAGCTTTTCACTCTGTCTGTCAAAGTTTTGTTCTCAGAAACTATTTCTTTGGATTTCTTGTTGATAGCCTCAAATTGTTTTTCGTAGTCTAATATGAGGGTGTCTTTTTCTTGTAAGTTTTCTTGATATGCATCGAAAAGGGGTGCTGTGGATTTATGGAAGTATTTTCATTAATTATAGGAATAATGTCATTGTACCAAAAACTTACAGTTCATTCAAATAAGACGTGTCGTTACGGCTGTGTTATCAAGCAAAACACGGATGGTCCAATTTGAAAATACCCTGAATATGAATTTACTGAATTAGATACTCTAGGGCCTTCCAGCAAGCAATGGTCAAATAATAGGCTGATAAGAATAACAATTAAAAAAGTTTCACCTAAAGCTTGTGCACTCAGCAGACCGGACAAGTCCACAGTTCTGCCGGTGTAAGGAGTTTCTTCTGCACCCACCCTAGACTGTCCTTCATCTGTGTTTAATGTTTCTGAAAAACATGAATAAATTAATGATAGAAAATACAATAAACAATTGTCCATTCATGGTTCCGCTTGTGCCTCGTGGGAACTTTAAGGCTTCCGGAATATACATACAGGCTATTTAACAGTTAAATTTTTTTTTAAATCGGTCTAGTAGTTCCAGTAGCATGTTTAACCAAACAAATTCTACAGTTTTATGATAGCAGTTTAAATAATGTGTGTGTACCCAAATAGAAAATTGTTTCTGTGGAAACCAATAGCAATAAATGTTGCCATAATCTACACAAATCTATACTTATACGAGGAAACATTTTTGTTTGTTGTTTTGTACGCTTATAGCTACGAAAGTACTGAACCAATATTAAAAAATCTTTCACCATTGAGTATCTAGACTACACCCGGGTAACATAAGCTATATTTTCACTGGGATCGAGTAGAAGTTCCCCCGGGACATGGCTGAAACCACTTCTTCTCTTAGCTAGTCGATATCAAATTAAATTTAAATTGCGGAGGCCCAATATTTCGCCCCCCTCCGGGCTTGTCAGTGGCGGCACGTAGGGCCTCCGCTGTGCAGCTGTTGGGACCCATTGGGCAACACAGAAGGTGTCGCATGGTTAGTGGTGCGACACGGCATCCGCATCTGTTGTCGTCAGTGTAGCCCCACTTACATAGGTCCTTGCATCTGCCAACCTGCGTGCGCAGTCTGTTTAAGGACTAGAAAACAGCTGGTATTGTATTATATTATATACCTTTATACCCTAAACTGGCAGTGAGCAACGAGTCCAGCGCGTCACACCTGTCTGTCGGCTTGAATGCGGCGTCAGGCTTCTCTTCCGCCATCTTCTGTATGTTGCTGCGCAGCCGCTCCTGGTAGCGGGACAGTTGCACGTTCAATCTGAAATTTTATAGTAAGGAATATTAGTTATATAGAGATATATTATTTAAATGATTTCTTATTTTTTTCGACAAATATTTATTTACAATTAATTAAAATATTTTTTCTGTACATATTTACAAATACAAACTTACTATCTAATACATAAAAAAATAATAATAATAAGGCACCGAAATACTCTTCTTCATCGCCGTCCACTGGAAGCGTACCCGAGAGGCTGGCATGATTTTGTAAATATTTTCATGACAGTGCTCTTATTCTAAAATATACCATCACTTCAGACAAGGATACAATACGAAACACCAGATTTGTATATTTTTTCTGTCTCAGCCAAGTCAAGTAATAAACATAGTACAGACGACAGTAGGTCAACGTATACGAATCTGTCAAATTTTACCAATCAAACATTAACCTACCCCTATTGCGATAAGGTTGAAAATCGATTGCAGAAATTTGACAGATTGTGGTAACTTGATGTGCTGTTATCTGTACCTAGTATAAATGGTTTTACTACATTTCAATGGCATTTTTTCTACTTCTTAACTGTGTACTTAATGACTTTAAATGGGAAAATAAAAGATTCCGAAAAAAATAAATGACATGGAAAGGTATGAAAGAAAAAGTTATGCTACGCTGACTCCAAGCTATAAATTGGGATAAGGGCAGGGGCATGATAAATAGGTATGATAGTTAAGCTCAATTTATACTAACTTCATTATTTTATTTACTCCTTCAGATAAACCACGCTAATATTATAAAGGCGCAAGTTTGTGTGTGTGTGTGTGTCTATATCTCTTACTACACCATGCGCAAGTAGCCGAAGAGAATTTCAATGAAATTTGGAAACAATATAGCTTACACATCAGAATAACCTATAATTTACTCTGATATTCCCGCAGGAAGTGGGTGAAACCGCTGGCCGAAGCTAGTGGAGTGGAATTACCTGTACAAAACATCTTTGAGCGCCTGCATATCCTTCTGCAGCCTGGAGTTATGTTCCCGCGCCTGGTTCAATATGATCTGACGGCTGCTGCAGCTCATACATACTTCTACTAAGGGTATCGCTGTTGAAGGCTCGTGATCTGAAGAAACATTCAAATTAATTAAACGGTGAACGCTGGCGACGTGAATATTTTGAACTTTAAACAATCTTTTATAATATAAAAATCATCCCCTATATTTTCTAGCACATATTTTCGAATCACACCTGAACGGCTGAACCGATTCCGATGATTCTTTTTTATCGTGTTCTTTGTAGTCGGAAGAAGGTTTAAATGTTAAAAAAAAACGATGACGCGTGTGAAACTGCAGGGAACAGCTAGTGAATTCATATTTTTTTATAGTGTAAGTGCTTCTGATGTTTTTGTTAAAGTGCAAGAAGGAATAAACTTCTTGAGGAAATCTGGACTCTAAAGTCTAAAATCGTGATTAACGTTAATTCTTTGTCTATATGAGAAGAGACAGCAGCCCTGCAGTAGCTGCATATATGAATATAAAAGGACTAACGATGAAACAGTGCTGATAGTCATAGCTACATCAAAAAATCTATATACCTCTATCAGGCAATTCAAACTTCTTAATCTTCTCCTGCAACTCTTTTGCTCTTGTATCCAGAATTCTGTTCCTCTCTCTCTCCTCCTTAATGACCTTCTTACACTCCTCCGCATATTTGACTAGAGTGTCATACTGAGTGCGTAACTGATCATTCTCTTCGGCGAAGAGTTTGTTGTACTCTAGTACTGACTTCAGTTTCTCTTTCAGTTTGGCAATTTGGGAGTCTTTTTCTGATAGCTACAAAAAAAAGGTTTTTTATTTTATTCATATTAATAGTTGAAGTACAGAATGATGTATAAAAAAAAGGAGATAGATCGAAGATAGGTTGGATTATAAAAAATGCTGTAAAGTAGTGAAGAATCATGTATATTATGTTTTCCTTTTCAGATATTGGGTTATAGAGTTTATATTTAGTTAAACAGGACTCTAAGTAACAAAATCTGGCATTACCTGGGTTGAAAAGTTCACGTAATAATATGCTGTAGTTCTAGACTGAAAACCGACACGAATATAGTTGGGAAAAGGCTAGGCAAATGACAACGATTTTACTGTGTGATATTAATCCACATTCAATTTCTTTTAACAATCATCAGTGATTATTAAGACCTAAGGGTACCAAATTATTTTTCAGGGATAAATAGCAAGGTCAAATTGATTTTGCCCAAATATTCATGATTCCCAAAATTACCTGAACAACATTCTCTTCGCACCTCTCCATCAATGAGGAGATCAGCTGTTCATATTTCTTGGTGAGTTTCCTCTTCTGCTCTTTGAGGAGTGACTTGCCTTCCTTAGTGGACCGGGGCGAGGTCACCGCTATGCCTTGGATGGTCCTCTTTCTAGGAGGCTTAGCTGGCTTTTCACCTGAAATATTTTAGAGAACATATATTATTAAGTATGAGCGTGAAGCTGTCATCAAATATTCAGCTTATGCTAATACTATTCTAGGAAATAGTGGTAAATGGCATGATATGGCATTTACTTTGCTCACCAAAACGTAATGTTGAATTGGTGATTTTACACAGGTTGATAATTGGACTGAGTCAAGCAGAAACTACTCAAACCATACAAAAAGTTGAGTCCAATTAGACTAGGGTAAAGGTTTTCCCAGCACGTCCGCAGTTATTGATCACCAACCATGCTGTTTGGCATCTTAGGTTTACATTAGTGACTGTTTCTAGATAAAAATAAATCCTTACCGATCATATCTCTAGGATCCTCATACATAGGATTATCATCGGACAATCCTTTAGCTTCCTCAATTCTAGACTCTGTCTTCCTAGCAACAAGGTCCAATATATCCTGACGCATGCTTGCTCTCCGCAACGGTGCCGATATGTCGAACACTTTGTGCTTCTCGGTGAAGTTTCCTGAGAATGTTAGCTTCTTTGGTGATAATTTATCGGAGTATTTCTTGGATACCCTCCCATAGTTTGTTGGCTGTAAAAGAGCACTTAATTCGTTAGTAATACCAGTCTAAGGTTATCTTTATTTACCTCAAGCTGAAGCTTGAAATGTATACTAATATTATGAAGCTGAATATCAGGAACTACTAGTCCGATTAGAAAAATCATTTTAATGTTAGATAGCTCATTTATCGAGGAAGGCTATAGGTTACTAATTTACTGGGTACGCAGAGTGGTTTCCACGGGACGCGGGTGAAACTGCCGGCGGAAGCTAGTACCCATAAAGCTTGCTGATTTTAACAATAAATTTAAATAAATAAAGAAAATTACTCTCTGTACCTTTACTATGTCCTCATCCATAGTCAACTTTCCACGAGACAGTCTTGCATCTTAGCCATTTTCACTTCTTTTTTACAAAAATATAAAAAGACAAAGGTACGATGCTTCAGCCTAGGTTAAATCTTTACGTACAATATATTTATACAGAATGATTATGAGACAAAGGGAAGGCTCAGAAGTAGGTCACTAGGGCAATTCAATAAAATTCTGGACAAATATGAGCAATTTTCTCGCATTTATTGATAAAACTTTGAACAAGTTCTTCACAAACTTTCTTCGATCTCCCGCGAGTCATTATGGCGACAAAAGTTTGTTAACACTTGATTGCGCATTCAATAAGTTCTTTGTTATGGTAATTCTAATTTTCTATAGTTTTATTTGTATGAATTTGCACAGAATAAAGAATATTCAACATTTAATTCAAAAACGTAAACACCGCGCCAGTTTGACAGATTGTTGTCATGGAGACAGCAGTGCTACCAGCCTAAATTTGAAAAACTTACGACAGTGGTGGTATGATGGTGGTTCCATCTGTTTTGTTTTCATTTCTTGAACAACGTTGCAACTTTGAGGTTCACACTGCTAAGAACAAGATCCTCAAGGAAAAGAAGACTCTTGTATGGCTGAAATCTTCTTTTTCCTTGAGACCTTGAACCTTCTTTTTCCTGACTCAAAAAATAAGCAACAAGCAACGATCAACATCACCTATCCTTGATCCTTGTTTTGTCGCTTACTTATTTTACTACAGAGATACCAATGAAGACTATTTACTTACATGCTCAAGTGCATCAACTAGTGTAACAGTTTGTAAAATGTAAATGTGCTTTTGCGAACGTGGAGACGAATCGCTTGCTTGCAAGCGATTATTTATAACTGGATTTCTTGAAGTTTTGCAGTTATGTTTGCAACATTATTTAGTACAGACAACAGCACATCAAGTTACCACAATCTGTCAAATTTCTGCAATCGATTTTCAACCTTATCACAATGGAGGTAGGTTAATGTTCGATTGGTAAAATTGGACAGATTCGTATACGTTGACCTGCTGTTGTCTGTACCGTGGTTGTCAAAATTGAGTTCTGAAAAAATTAAAAGTAAAAAAAACCTTTTTTTAAAAAAGCTTTTATTTAAATGCTCTAAAAAAAAAGAAAATAAAATTTTCCTTTTGAATTATACTTACAACTAGTATATATACTGGTATATAATTATACACAATTTATACATAATAATAAAAGCTTGTCGCGAGGTTTACATACCTATCAATATTCCTTTATAAAAATGAAAATCGAATTTGAGACAGCAACTTTTTAATAGAGCTTAGAAAAACCAAATAAACTAAGTCTTTCTTACAGATTAAAAACAAACGCGCGTTCGAATTGAGAACCCCTGCCTTTTTGCGAAGTCGGTCAAAAAGGTTCCCATTTATCTACTTAGATATTGTTTTCTGCTGGTGAAGCAAAATTTGGTGAAATAAAGAATTACCTAAATACATAAGAGTTCTATTGATATAAAGACTTTTTTATATATAGCATTCGACTTACGAAGTGCTAGATTTACGGAATCAAATATTAGTATGCTTTTCTTTAAAATTCAATTATCCCACTAATGATAAACCGAACTTGTTGGCAACATCAGCGTATTAAAGAAACAAATAAGCCATCTATTGGATATTATTGCAAACAAAAGTCTCAAATGAAATTACTAGATGGCACTGATAACATCGTAAACAATGTAAATACTTCTAAATGCAAAAGTCCCACATGACATAAAAGTAGCCAAGAAAACAGTATCTTTTATTTAGTCGCGTTATACACTGTGTGAGCATGCGTGAAAACAGCTGAGCGATAGCAACGCCTTGAAGCGGCGGTTAAAAGAACTAGGCAGTCGCATCATGTCTGCCCGCCGGTTCGGTGTATGATGCTTTGGCGGCTTTGATAACCTCAAACAGTTTGTTGTTACTCCGTCCTCAGAACCGGAGTTCCTTATAATCGATATTGCATTTGTTTTAGTAACTGCTTAGTTATTATTGTTTAAGTGTTGCATAACAGTGAATAATACCAGTGTATCTTTCGGCCGACGGATACGCACTTGCTGTCGTATCCTTGCTAGCGTTTATCGATTTTCATTTTACAATGAACGTAACGTTTTGTTTACTTGTTATTTGCTCGTATTAAAGTGTATATCATGTTCGTTATGTGCATAATTCGACGATAGTGTTGTGAATTGTGATCGATTCAAGTATGTGCGAGAGTTCGCGCGAGACTTTGTGTTTTGGATGACAGAAAAATGGAATTTGAGAACGATTTCAGCTTGAAGGAATGGGCGAAGGACAAACCTTTGTCCATTCTGCAGTTGGACCCGGCCGACCGAGCAGTTCTAAGGATAGCAGGTTGGTCGCCTCCCCCTTGTCGGGCTCACATACGGGATGTACATTCCGGTGTTAATTAATACTTTTTAATCATTATTTTACATATAATCGGGTCACGTTATCGTACAGAGCGATAATGACGACAGCTAAGATTAATGTTTGCAGTGTGAACTCGATAAAATGTGTTGTTACCTCTTATTACACTATCTGTTTACTTTCGCGTCAATGTTTCAGAGCGCCTAGCTTTAACTTAGTTTTTTTTTCGCGTGATCACGACTCTGAACGGCCTCGCATACCTAGATTTTCACTTTCGTCTGATTGTAGTGTTTGTATTATATTTTTCATTGTACAAACCACGTTATCGCACCGGTTTTTACCTAGCGTTATGTATTATAGCTAGCTACATCGGAGAATCCCCTTTCGTGTGACTTTCCCATGCTTCTACTTCATAAAGTTATGGTATTATTTTTATTCTGCCACCGGCTCTGCCTACATGCAAAGATTCCCATGATATTGTTTTTCTTTTGTCTACGTGGGTACCTACTTTGTTACAAATAGGTACTTTCGATAGTGGATAAATCTTTTGGCACTTTATCAGTTATTTACATAGGTATGTTTGAAGCGTCTGTCACACCAGGAAGTAGAAAGGGGACACTAACCGATAGGTACTTACAGTCTAGCGCGGGATATTGTCGATATTGTAATGCCTAGTTCACACAACATGCTATTCTGTCACATAATTGTAGGTACATATTTAACCTTTTTGAAAGGCTCTGCGTGTAGTCTCCGCTTGACTCACGCCTGGGAAGTGGGAAGTCCTGTAGTCTAGTAGGTCTATCATCCAACGTACCTACTTGGTACTTACAACTGTTTAAAACTGTCAGTACATAAAAACGTACTTGTAACTACCTACCATTACGTACCTACTTGTCGTTCTGTAAAGTTGATAAAAACCTGGCTATTATTAGAGCCACTTATCTGATTAACTTAATACCTACTTCAAAATTACTAGGGACGCATGTACTTATGTAGTTCTACGTCTTTATAATGCCTATAATATAGATAGGTACCTATGTACTTACCTGCCTGCATACTTTCATTTTCGATTTATTATTCCTCCTATGGCCAGTTTCTGAGCACCTTTATCGGTGGTTTATCTATTCATTTTCCCTTAAAAATGAATAGATAACCTTTCGATAGCGAGCCTCAGAAACCGGCCACTAGTCCTTTATTACCTCCTTCCTCCTAAAAATAATGATATTGGTAGGTAGGTACCGGAACAATAGACAATCTTTACAGTATTACTATTCAGAACAAAGCGATTATTTCATAATTCATGCTAACTGAGTTACTCGTACATGTGGTGTTTTTCATAGTAACTTGCCTACATCAAAAGGAACTCTATGAGTGACGATGCTTTTCTACTGACGCACCATTGAGCAGTCACTGTGACAGTGAACAACACATTTTTTTACTTAGCTAGAAACTACCTACTTCTGTTTCCGTTACTACGAATTAAACTGACCAAAATTAGGTGCTAGAAACACCTATTAGTTACAAACGCCTGCAGGTCAACCTACCCGAATCTGTCAATTTTTACCAATCGAACATTAACCTTCCACTAACGTGATGAGGTTGAAAATCTATGGGAAGAATTGACAGATTGCGGCAAGTTGATGTGCTGGAGTCTGTAACTACCCAGGGAACCGAAAAAAATGTGTTCCATTTAACTATGTTACACTTACCTTACTTATTCAATGATACAGAAATTATCTTCTACCAACGTTTTCACCCGCCTCGCGTGGGGTAATACTCGGCGCACCCAGATAAAAAGTAGCCCATAGCCTTCCTCGATAAATGGGCTATCTAACACTGAAAGATTTTTTCAAATCGGACCAGTAGCTCCTGAAATTACCGCGTTCAAACAAACAAACAAACTCTTCAGCTTTTTAATGCATATGAGTATAGATTCTGAAAACCACCTGGTTCACACATTTTACAGGTAATCGTCAAAATATCGATACCAGAAGTATCAATTAATGTAAGGGACAAAACACGATTTTTCAGGAGAGCCAAAAAACGATTTTATTTTTTTAAATCTGTCTATAACTTTTTATTGTCTGCTCTAATTATAATTGTGTCTAGAGCAAAGTTTCTTAGAATTTCCTCTTCTTTCATGCTATAAACGAAAGATTTAGGAATACCCAGCGGTTTAAAATATAGCATGTCCCTTACATTAAAAAAATATGTTTAGTTGTGCCTTACGTTGCTAATATTTTATGTGTAAACCGTCAAGCATAGTGTAAGCAACAAGAGCAATGGAAAATTATACGTAATTCTATTGTAAAGGACTTTTACAGAGTAGCCATTTGATGTAACCACAGATTTTCTACTAAAATTATGGTATTATAACACCATGGAAATAGGTTATTTGCATGATTAATGTTAGTTTCAGCTTAGTTTTCATCGATTTAAATGAAATTCAGGGATACAACAATAAAAGGATTTATTGATAATATAAAAATGAATCGCTAAATGTGTTGGTAAGCGCATAACTCAAGAACGGCTGGACCGATCGGGCTTATTTTGGTCTTAAAATGTTTGTACAGATCGAAAGAAGGTTTTAACGATGAGAAAATATGATTATAAAAAAAATCAGGATCCGCGTACGAAGTTGCGGGCAGAAGCTAGTTGTTAATATATATACATATTTAAATACCCACTTTATGTCTACGTAAAAGTCCAACATGCTTCATCCAAATATGCTTAGTGAATTTTTGTTATATCGAAAAATTATCAATTCGACAATAGAATTTTATGATTTTAGAATACCCTATATTAGAAAATTTATTACGAAATGCCCCAGGGCTTGCTCGATCTCCAGATGGAAGAATACATTTGCCAATCCTACACCCAAGGCATGGCGGAAGGGTTAGTAGAAAATGGTGTAGAATATGCTGCAAAAAACAAAGGAAAACAACCAAGTTCTTTACGGGTGTCCTGATTGCCCACGATTCTCAGGGTTGTGTCTGGGTCTGGTCTGGGCTCAATGGAAAATGGAAACACATTAAAAGGATTACTTTTTTAAATTAGAAATGGTCCTGTCACAATCGCAGGGCCTTACATTATGAAGAATCAGTGTCTCAAATAATTATAATAATTAACCTTATTCAAAATT
>NWSH02000150.1:9235304-9255792 GCA_002382865.2 Heliothis virescens
TTTTTGCTGTACGATCATTTTCCTTGGAGATACAGCTTCTTGAAAATCCCATAAGAAAATCGTCCATGAAAAAATATCCTTAATTTTTTGTGAGTAGTGTATTACATTACAATAAAATGACTTTAATGATTCCTCTGGGGAATCATCTAAGGGAATCTTTGGCGTTTAGTGCCTCAGAGGCTTCAAGGAAATTGTTTGACACCAGAAACTAAATATTGCTAAAAAGACGTCCGCAACTCCGCACGGAATCGGTTAATGTAAGTAGTCCTCGGTATTTGAGCAACGATCTTTTAAACAAATTAATAAACTAAATACAAATTTGATTTCTATTTGTTACGTAATAGGTATATTAGGTACATGGAGTAAAGATAGTCTTGTTAGATAATGTGAGAGAATAATCTATACTAATATTATAAAGCTGAAGAGTTTGTTTGTTTGAACGCGCTAATCTCAGGAACTACTGGTCCGATTTGAAAAATTCTTTCAGTGTTAGATAGCCCATTTATCGAGGAAGGCTATAGGCTACTTTTTATCGGGTGCACGGAGTAGTTCCCACGGGAAATCGGCTGAATTCTTAATAAATCTCTAATCATTAATTAAAGTAAGGGACGTGTTACGTAAATCGACTGATTTGAGGTTTAAGGTAAGGGTGTAAATTATTTAATACTGTGACTTACTGTATTATACAGAGAAAAGAAAATGTAATCGTCTGTTACATCAGTTTTTTTGTCATAAATCGTTTTACGCAGGCCACATTTTTTTGCTGTAAGGGATTTTTTTTTAATGATAGAATTTTTTCAATAATACCAATCGATAGAGCAGAAAATTCTGAATCCAATGATATATATAACTCATTTTCGCCAAAATGTCCCTTACGTTAATTGATACTTCTGGTATCGATATAATGTCTCATGTCAAATCCTCACTCACGTCTAAACTCTTTTAAACTCCTGCAAATTCACCATTTCATACTAGTCCGGTTCGTCATGTCTAAGGTACGACCTAACCGCCATCATATTCAATCAAACTATTAAGGAGCCCTACTCTAGCTTCCAGCACACGTATCCTATCTCATCAGCCGCTTAATTAACGATGGCATCCGCCGTGTACCTGTCAGCTCCTAATTTAATACCGGCACGAAAATTGCATACCACGATATCAATATGAACGAGGCGAACCCATTAAACCGTTAGTAAATAGCATTGCATCGATGCAGGCAGGTGTTTGTTCGCCATAGAAGAATAATAACTGGCTGAACCCTATAGGTAGGGTTCCCTTTTCCGTAGTGCTGTTTCATTTTGCTCATCAAAACCACGACTTTCTTTCCCTTTCTTGCAAACAACTGACAATTGTTACCTTGTGAACATCGTTTCTAAATTTAAATTTCCGAAATTACGCGCAAAGGTTAGACAAAGAGGTTTTAGTTTGTTTTGTGTGTCATTTGGCGGTGGTGATGCCAGACAGCTGGTCGTCATTTTGGAAAATGGGACGACTTTGTTTCACTGATCTTTCTAATAAAACATGACGATAATAAAAGTATCAAAGAACGTAGTCACCGTGTATTTGTTCATCACAAATTCCATATTTGGTAAAATAACAAATCGCAAAAAACAGCTCGTTCCAAAAAGAGTTCCGTAATTAAACTTAATAATACTTAACACCTCTACTGATAACGTAAAAGGCCTTTGATTACATTTAAAACAAAGTTATCTTCACTAAACGTCAGAAACTAACTTGCTTTTGTTTCAGTTCTTTGAAAACTAATCCAAAACAAAAAGGTGCTAAAACGTTACCCGACTTTTGTTTATCTAAGACCCGAAATCGAATTTGGAATCGATTAGTGAGTCGAATAAAAAAAAATCGATGTTTAATTCGAGAGCTTACTCGGTGTTGCAGTAATTAGAACTTATGTTTTTATTTTTTTAAAGTCGATATCCGGCTTTCTCCATTGTAGTCGATATTTCATTAAGATGTTGACAATCGATTCCATCAAGGTCCAATAAGTAATGGCCAGTATTTGTCCATCTGAAGATCTCATTTGAATCGCTTTGGTTTTTTCTTATAAGAACCGTTTTTATTTACTCTTAATTTTAAAGACCAATGCAATCATTAAACGTTTTTATTCGCCTTTTATAAAATAAATAATACTTATTCAACGTTTATGAAATAATAACAGAAAGAGAGAGGTCGGTGCTCAGAGCCATTGCCTAAAACCTACTTTCAGAAGTATTAACAAGACTTTCATCGGATATTACTTAAGCGGATTACAGTAACTTTTATTACGGAAATTATTCATGAATCTTGTATTTTTTTCTGTTTGCAACACGGCAGCCGTTATTTTTGATACGCTCCATGCCGAAATACTTTCGATTTCTACGCTACTGTGTTTAGATTCCACTTCTGTTATTTCATTGCTTTTACCAAACTACCATCTTAAAGTAGCTTAACCTAATCGTGACTCGATTAGATTCGCTAAATCGATTTATCAAATCGATACTCGTACATTACACTTAACAAATTCACGGCGATGTAACTGTTGTTCAGCCTTTATTGAGTATTAGTTCCATTAGAGTTATCTCATTCGAGATATCGATTGCCATTGGAGTTACTCGATTAAAGTGTCAACGAGGCTAATAAGATAATGGCTTATTAGTTTTAAATGTTTGCTTATCTACCCCTTATAAGGACGCAAGCAGCAGGCAGCCTTGGTCGTATCGAACAAACCATGTTCTTTTTTCATCAAAATTCAGCCTGAATTTCACAGATGCCAATTAAAAAACGACCCGAATGAATCAGAGTTCACGTAATAAGCCCACTTCGTGGCTCTTCGCAGCTGAAATAAATTTTATCTCTGGGATTGCATTGAAAAATATTTTACTAGGCAGACGCCTGAAGCAAAACGAAATATTGCTAGATTGATGCCATGTTGGGAATTTTGTAGAAATTTATTTGGAATACGCTGTGATTTTAGAGATGGAATATGGTGGCGTTTGTAAGAATTATATTGAACTAGCTTCTGCCAGCAGCTTCGGCCGCTTCCCGATGGAACTATTTTCCGTTCCCGGATAAAAAGGGTCAGGGTCTATTCTATTTCTGTACCAAATTTCATCAAAATCGGCTCACTGGTTTAGGAGTGAAAGCGTAACAGAAAAACAGACAGACAGAGTTACTTTCGCATTTATAATATTATAGTAGGGAGGGATAGTAGGGATTTACGACATTATTATTTCCTCCGTATAATTCTAATTACAAAACGAGAAGATAATATCAAAAAAGAGAGCAACTGCAGATTGAAATACCGAATATTTAATGCGTTTTTTTTTACCGTACCATAAAACAGCAGGAGTTTAAACATGAATCCATTTAGTAATAAAATCCTTAGCAAACTCGTTGGTTTATCTAATGAGTACATCGTAATATTAGATAATACGCGACAATTTATTCAAACTTCCTATCCATACGTGAGAAAGTCGTTCGATTTAAATACATTAATAGAGTACCATACAGGTTTCATACCAGTTGCACACGTACCGACGACAACCCATCAAGCTACCACAATCTGTCAAATTTCTTCAATAGATTTTCAACCTTATCACAATAGTGGAAGGTTAATGTTCGATTGGTAAAGTTTGACAGATTCGGGTACCTTAACCTGTTGTCGTCCGTACACTGTCGCAATACACGAAATTAATTAATTAACACAGAAAAACTAGTTGTTTTGCACAAATAGGTACGTTGAACTATTTCGATGTTTGTGCAGATAAAGATGATAATTAATTGAATATTAGTTGAGTTGATGAACGTGTAATGTTTCATTTGCATTTGGGAAATAATCGGTAGATTTATTTGTCGTCATTTGTGCAAAAAATATGTTTTTCACTGATTGGACTAGCAGCTATTTATAAAAGACTTAATTCACGAAAATAATCTAAGTATTCTTTCGTTAATTACAAACTTTTCACGTTACGACTACTAGCGTGAGGTTTCAAAACTGCGACAAGCCTTCAAAAACTACAAATGATCAATCACTTTTTTATGAATTTGATTGTACCGTTAATTTGTTCTTAAAATACAGTCGAGGACAAAAAAAATAACTGAACAAAGATTGTGTAATGGTTAATTTTATAATTGATTGCGTGATGTCAATATTTATCAGTCACTTTATTAAATAGTGAATGTCAGCCAACTTTTGAATATTCAATTTGGCACAGCAATTAGCAGGGTTTAGAATATTGATTAGATTGTCTGAAGAATAATACTTTTTTTTATATTTACGACATTCAGCCCGTCAGGCAGAGAACTGCATAATCACATCATCATCAGCCTTTTCATCATCCCATTGTAGGGCACAGGTCACCTCTCACATTGAGAAGGATTGAGCGTTCGAATCACCACGTGCGCTCAATGCGGGTTGGTGATTTTAGACTGAATAGTCCAGATTTCCTTGAGATGTTTTCCTTCACCTTTAATCAGCCATTGGTATCTAAGACTTTACTATGTATGTATAATCAATCACATTGTATCAGTATTAACTTTAAGAATACTTACTAGACTAGCTCAAATTATAACGATAAAATAAAGGATAAACTAAACTAGGTCAAATAATTTAAATTACACTGTAGGCATATGCAATGCAGTTCAAATTAATCACACGGAGAAGCCTAGAGCGCCGCCGATTTCCCTAGCGGCGACCGTGAGACGGCAAATGTGTTTGCACGCCAGTGTAAATGTGGGTTAGTGCATTTGCTAGTAGGGTTTCATATTAATCTTCTATACAATATAAAAATAAAATTCCTGACTCATCAACGCAGGGCCAAGCCCGTGAACCTATAAAACTGAAATTTTGCACAGAGGTTCATCTTAAGACTCTCACATTACATAAGATTTCCCGAAATTCCCATGGGAACGAAAAAAACGGGATTTTCCGTTTTACGCGAGCAAAGCTGCTGGCAGAAGCTAGTTAATCATATTTTGAACCCCAGTCCGTAACAAAACGTTGAACAGACAAAAAACGTCCACTGCTAGACAAAGGCCTTATTCAAAGTTGGGAGGACCTGCCCATACTCACTGCGCTGGGCACGCGTGATGGTGTGTGACTAAGAGGTATACCATACCATAAGAAAGATATTGCTTCTTTTGAATAGTTTTATATGGGTAATTTCTGTTTACTCTAAGGGTGATTTGATCTCAATATTTTTTATATCAGTGTTTCATTCAATTGACTCAAAGTATATCTCGTATCGATCAATCACCTATGTTCCACTGAATACTAAAGTTTGCCATTTATGCAGATTTCAATCGCTCGTTTCTTTGGAGCAATAAATCTCTGATTATCATCAGCGATATTTAAGATAACGTACTGAGGAGACAAACAACCGCGTTAACGGTACTCACTCGGTAACTTTAATTAATCAGTTTCGACTTACTCCAATCGACCGCGACGTTTTAACTAAGTACAATCGATTGAACATTTCGATTCCTGCTGCCGATTACATCGGTATCATTGAGATAAAGGTGATCGTTATCGATAAGTTTAATCGATCGAACCAAACGTCATCATTAGCCAATGAGGTATATTACCACATTGCCGTAATCAAGCATCAATCACATATAGGTCCAGAACGATCCAATAAAAGCGCTTTAGAACTGTTCGAAATCAAAAAGCACTTTTCAAACGTAAAAATTTCGCGAGATAGCCCCAAAAACGCCCACCCTTCACCACTTCCTATGTATTTTTGTTAAGAAGAAGAAGTGGCGCAACAAACTGCCCATTTCACTTTAGCAATAAAGGTTGTAAAGCATCAAATATTTTTGAAAATTTGTGTCCAAAAAAATGAATGTAAATTCCNCCTTAACCTGTTGTCGTCCGTACACTGTCGCAATACACGAAATTAATTAATTAACACAGAAAAACTAGTTGTTTTGCACAAATAGGTACGTTGAACTATTTCGATGTTTGTGCAGATAAAGATGATAATTAATTGAATATTAGTTGAGTTGATGAACGTGTAATGTTTCATTTGCATTTGGGAAATAATCGGTAGATTTATTTGTCGTCATTTGTGCAAAAAATATGTTTTTCACTGATTGGACTAGCAGCTATTTATAAAAGACTTAATTCACGAAAATAATCTAAGTATTCTTTCGTTAATTACAAACTTTTCACGTTACGACTACTAGCGTGAGGTTTCAAAACTGCGACAAGCCTTCAAAAACTACAAATGATCAATCACTTTTTTATGAATTTGATTGTACCGTTAATTTGTTCTTAAAATACAGTCGAGGACAAAAAAAATAACTGAACAAAGATTGTGTAATGGTTAATTTTATAATTGATTGCGTGATGTCAATATTTATCAGTCACTTTATTAAATAGTGAATGTCAGCCAACTTTTGAATATTCAATTTGGCACAGCAATTAGCAGGGTTTAGAATATTGATTAGATTGTCTGAAGAATAATACTTTTTTTTATATTTACGACATTCAGCCCGTCAGGCAGAGAACTGCATAATCACATCATCATCAGCCTTTTCATCATCCCATTGTAGGGCACAGGTCACCTCTCACATTGAGAAGGATTGAGCGTTCGAATCACCACGTGCGCTCAATGCGGGTTGGTGATTTTAGACTGAATAGTCCAGATTTCCTTGAGATGTTTTCCTTCACCTTTAATCAGCCATTGGTATCTAAGACTTTACTATGTATGTATAATCAATCACATTGTATCAGTATTAACTTTAAGAATACTTACTAGACTAGCTCAAATTATAACGATAAAATAAAGGATAAACTAAACTAGGTCAAATAATTTAAATTACACTGTAGGCATATGCAATGCAGTTCAAATTAATCACACGGAGAAGCCTAGAGCGCCGCCGATTTCCCTAGCGGCGACCGTGAGACGGCAAATGTGTTTGCACGCCAGTGTAAATGTGGGTTAGTGCATTTGCTAGTAGGGTTTCATATTAATCTTCTATACAATATAAAAATAAAATTCCTGACTCATCAACGCAGGGCCAAGCCCGTGAACCTATAAAACTGAAATTTTGCACAGAGGTTCATCTTAAGACTCTCACATTACATAAGATTTCCCGAAATTCCCATGGGAACGAAAAAAACGGGATTTTCCGTTTTACGCGAGCAAAGCTGCTGGCAGAAGCTAGTTAATCATATTTTGAACCCCAGTCCGTAACAAAACGTTGAACAGACAAAAAACGTCCACTGCTAGACAAAGGCCTTATTCAAAGTTGGGAGGACCTGCCCATACTCACTGCGCTGGGCACGCGTGATGGTGTGTGACTAAGAGGTATACCATACCATAAGAAAGATATTGCTTCTTTTGAATAGTTTTATATGGGTAATTTCTGTTTACTCTAAGGGTGATTTGATCTCAATATTTTTTATATCAGTGTTTCATTCAATTGACTCAAAGTATATCTCGTATCGATCAATCACCTATGTTCCACTGAATACTAAAGTTTGCCATTTATGCAGATTTCAATCGCTCGTTTCTTTGGAGCAATAAATCTCTGATTATCATCAGCGATATTTAAGATAACGTACTGAGGAGACAAACAACCGCGTTAACGGTACTCACTCGGTAACTTTAATTAATCAGTTTCGACTTACTCCAATCGACCGCGACGTTTTAACTAAGTACAATCGATTGAACATTTCGATTCCTGCTGCCGATTACATCGGTATCATTGAGATAAAGGTGATCGTTATCGATAAGTTTAATCGATCGAACCAAACGTCATCATTAGCCAATGAGGTATATTACCACATTGCCGTAATCAAGCATCAATCACATATAGGTCCAGAACGATCCAATAAAAGCGCTTTAGAACTGTTCGAAATCAAAAAGCACTTTTCAAACGTAAAAATTTCGCGAGATAGCCCCAAAAACGCCCACCCTTCACCACTTCCTATGTATTTTTGTTAAGAAGAAGAAGTGGCGCAACAAACTGCCCATTTCACTTTAGCAATAAAGGTTGTAAAGCATCAAATATTTTTGAAAATTTGTGTCCAAAAAAATGAATGTAAATTCCGCAATAATTGGTAACTTTGTCACGCGCCGTTAGAATAAACACAGAGTAGGTAATCAATTAATTTAATCAACAAGTGAGCGGACAGATCAGTCATGGCGTCCGCGTCGTGGCGCTATCCACTGAGAATATCTGAGGGCGACCATAAATAATTATGTAGGTTATAGATTATAACCTCTTTTGATGTAGTGCGCGGGTTATCTCTGTTTTCGTTGTCGATGGATGAGTATTATGATATCAGTTGTTTATGTTTTCTTGTTAGTCGTAAACCTGGTCAAGGGTCTTTTTTATGCTTTGGCGAATTGTTATGAGAGGATTAAGGAAAAATTTACGCAGGTAGGCTAAACCCTCATATTGCAGGGAGACCCAAAAACGAGATAAAAGTTTGAATGAAGTCAAAATGTTAATAATGCGCCAGTTGGTCGACCAGCCCCTGAAAATAGAGAGAGAGAGGGAGAGAATGTAGGTGTATTAAAAACAAATTCCTGCAAGGCTTGCAATTCGTAGTTCTACGCCGAGAACGAACTTTCAAAAGGCACGTAACATTCAAATGAAAAATTCAGCGCCATATTGACGAGTACCGCGTATCGCTCGCATTGACGCGACACTCACACCTCCCACAACTTCAGCCCAGTCAATAAATTAAACGAACGCTCCGTAAAACAACGGTGACATGTCTCGAATTTACGCAGGTTTTACAACCAGAATAAAGAGGATGCCACTAATGGTACCAATTTCGGAGGACAATGAACTTCTCAACATTCTACCGGCCTATGCAGATGGAATACTTTAACTTGGTCTGTTCAATTTGCATGAACAGAACATACCTTTGTACTTTTCTCGTACTGTTTTGGGCATTGTTTTTATGTAGGGCACGTATGTACGGTTTTCTCCTTTCAATGGCTTTGTTATTTCAAAGTAAAACTGTTCTACATGAAAATCTCTAAATACCCATTAGCTTGGCCTTAGGTTTCTTATGGGACTCTTAAATTCAGAGGACTTTAATATTCTTGATGTGTGTTACATCAATAAGATCTATGTGTTTACATTCAATACGAAATAAGTAAAATTTTCACGTGACTTGACTTGAGTAGCTTTACTTCTGAAGGCTCTATTAAAGCTCAAAGTCTAAGAAGATACTGTAGAACGAATGTAGTATAATCATAATATTTTTTGTGTAAGGCACTTGAAGACTGTGAAGTAAATTGCCTCTCATGCAATGACGCAAAACCTCTTGAAAAGTAATTGAATCAATACTCCGCGTAAGTATTGAAGCTTAGTAAAACTGAGCTAGGCACGAAGCCCTTTGTTCAAAACATGCTCTAGAATTTTCTATTTCTCAGTTGACTCATATTATTCTTATGCCTTTATCTTTGCAAGTAGCTCTCGAGTTATGAATCTGATACTTATCAGTTAATCTCTATAAAAAATAAGTTCAAAAACTAAAACCCGACTACTGAAATATCGCGCTCTAAAAAGCAAAAAACAAGATAATATGCATTAATGTGTTACATAAAATACTAATCATAAGGATGTTAAGATAGTAGCCGTAGTCGTATGCCACCAATACTAACAAAACAACACACTGTGTTATTTAAAATACTCCGTCAATCTCAACCGTTCAACTTCGCCTTTAGTGAAAAGTAACATCCCTAAATCAATAACATAGTGGCATACGACTACGGCTACTATCTTAACANTCATACTTCAGTGACTTCATACGTGATGTATTGAGAGCGTTCGTAAAACCTGTATTTTAGAGTGCTTTAAGCTTTTAAAGTATCCTGCCTTGATTTTAAATAATTAAAATCCATTGTTCTCACACAATCCTCGTCCGCTCCTTACTTAGCAAGAAAGCAAACACCTTCAAATGATCTTTCATTACTTTCTTCACAAGTTCTCACAAGTTTGTGCTATTCATCATCGTCCAGACTGCAGTGTTAAATAAATATGTAAACTCAGCCTTTGTTCAGGTGTTTGCACCTGACTCATATGCTGGGAATTTCCTGTAAACCCATTGTACTGCGTCTTGGTTGCAATCTGAAGCGCCAGGGTTGGATTTTTGAAAATATTAATTGCGTTTAATTAAGTAGAGGTTGGACTTTTATAGACTTCCTTTTTCGAGTTCCAAAGGATGATCTTTTAAGAGGACATGAGGTTGAAGCATCGTGTTTTTTATATCTCTTGTTTGTAAATGATGATAAAGGCAAGCTAAATCTGAACTAAATAATATTTTTAAAGTGCAAAAATATCGACACAAAGTGTCAAAGGGATGATCCTGAAAAGGCACAACCCTATTCAGAGCTCTATAAATGAAAACATCCACTGCAGATGTTTTCTTTTATTTCACACAGAGTGGAGCTGAATAACTTGTTATTTGAACTGAAGGGAGGAATGAGGGACGTAGACGCTAACATACCCTTTGAGTAGAGGTCAAATAAACTGGCAGTTAAAGTTACATTCAACTTGTAGTCGGTTGCTTAGATCTATTGTAGTAGAATTGAATTTTGTGAACAAATGTAATTTACGAATGAGACTGCAAACATTTTTGACTTTCTTTCAGAAAACACCGTACAAACTTTACAGTCTTTTTTTTTTGAGATTGTATAGAATACTAACACGCTATGGGCCGTCGTCGCCTGACAATAAACGATTTTATTATTTTATTTATTACGCCTCATCTCTCTCCGGTTATGTGGGATTGCTGACTAATTTCGGTAAGAAAGGGGTGGTAAAACATTTCATTAAACTTCGGCCTCTATAACCAAGAAACAAAAAGACCGAATCTCTAACATTATAGATTCCAGAAGTTTCTTCAGCGAAGACAAATAATAATGTGTACCATAAAAATAAAGTTTAAACAAAACATTAGCTGTCGCGACGAAGTCTACATACATTTAGCAATTCAATAGCCACGTGAATTTATGGAAGTTTGAAATTCAAATACATACAGTTCCATCTACATGTCTGGATGTTTACATAACGAGACGGCTTGTTTTACAATAAATATGAAAATGTTTTTACAATACTTCTTGCTAAGCGATTTAGTTTTCAGACACAGCAATATTTTTGGCAAGACTATTATAAGCTTTCCTTCTAGTGCTGACTAGGGAAAGGGCCCCCTTTTATCAATTACCACCCAACTTTTTCGATTTACTCCTTGGTGTCTGGAACATTCGTGATTCCTCCCAATTCTTTCTCACTTTGTCAGCACTTTACACTTTTAAATCAGCTAAAAAAGGAATCCCGCACATTGCACAGTTGGTAAGGATTCCTTTTAAATAAGTTACAAAAGGAATTCTACAAACTGCACAGTTGACGAGGCTCCATCCATAACTCACAAATAACTTACGGCCGTTCCCAATAACCTATCTATCTCTGGATTTGCTTACTAAAGATAGAATTTTGACATTAGCCCCATACAAGTAATGTCAAAGTCGTATCTCTAGTATGCAAATCCAGATATAGACAGAATATTGAATTCCGCAGTTAGTCTATGCAGATAACCTTTACTTAATCCAGACGGTTCAATGAAGCCAGCCCCGTATTTTTGGCTTCGAATCGATAAGTAAGGCGTGTTGTCCCAGCCACTAGCAGACTATCTGTAGTTAAAATCAATAGCCCTGCGCTAGCGATCACGGTAGCTTTTGTGGTTTCGTTTTAAGCTTCGAAAACTTTGTAATCTAATATGCTTTCAATGGAAGCATGCTTTTTAATACCTTACTGTGATGTATTGGCTTGTCTATGCGGTACGTCATGTGTCGGATGTTTCAGAATAATATCAACCTGATAACTGGAACCTGGACTTTCACTCGGAATATCTCATTGGCGACGAGGATCACTATCTTATTTGGTTGGTGAGCTAATCGAACATAATATTCTTTATCATCATGTCTATTGGAAAATTACAAGAGTTCAACGTAAGGTCGGGAAATTTCACCTTGTACGTGGAACGCTTGGAAATGTACTTCAAGGTGAATAAGATAAAGGAGGAGTTATGGCTTCCAACTTTAATAGCGGCGATGGGTGACGAAGCTTATGAACTATTAAGTAATTTAACGAGCCCGGAAAAGCCAAGTGAAAAATCATATTTGACAATTGTGAAAATTATGACAGGTCATCTTCAGCCGAAACCATCTTTCATGGCGGAAAGGTAACGTCAAAGGCGACAATATGAAGGCGAATCAATTTTAAACTACTTAACGGAATTGAAAAAACTGTCTAATTTGACTTTTTGACATAAGACAGCGTTTATTTACGGAAGAGAACCTGCAATATAGCGAAGCCGTTAAAATTTCATGCACCATGGAAGCGGCGGAACGCGATGCAGCAGCCGTTGAACAAACAGTTGGGAACAACAGCGGAGCTAGCGGCGGCAGTGAGGGAGCTGCGAGCGCGCTGCATGCGGTGACGTGGACCAGGCGCGAGCGCCGCGGTCAGGGCAGTCAGCGCGGGCAGGCACGCGTCTCGGGACCTGTTCTCAAATCTACCACCGATGAGGCGACCGGGACATGTTGTTCGGCATGCGGAGCAACGAATCACCAGACCGAAGATTGCAGATACAAACGCTTTATCTGCGGTAGGTGTAGGTGTAAGGGACACCTACGCAGAGTTTGTCCGACGCGTCTAGGCGACAAGCAGCCGGGAGTGCGACGGGGTACCAGCAACGTGGTGGCGCACGTGGCAGCGGCTAAACAGCGGTACTCAGAAAATCAATCGGAGGAGGATGAACCTCCGTTATCAGAGGAGGAAGCCTGGGAGGCGGAGGAATTGCATCAACTCAGTTTGAACGACTATAGACCGGTGAGTCTAAAAATATGGGTGGATGCTACACCATTACGTATGGAGATTGATACGGGGTCATCAGTATCGTGTATTAATGAAACCATGTACACGAAATGGTTTAGTCATAGGTCCTTACAGAAGTCTAACTTAGAGTTTAGATTCTATGATGGTACGGTAATTAAACCCATAGGAGTGATTAAGCCACTTGTCAAGCATGGAGTAAACTGCAAATATTTAGAATTGTTTGTAATACGGGGTGGTACTACATCTCTTTTAGGCCGGCAATGGCTAGCGGAATTAAATATTAAAATACCTTTGTATCGCAATGATATTTTCACAATAAAAACAGATTGCGGTAAATTAAGTGATAACCAATTGACGCAATTACTTTGCAGATATAAGGATTTGTTTGCGGATGGACTGGGCCGATTCACGGGAGGCAAGGCTCGGCTACGGTTGCGCGAGGGTGCGGTACCAGTGTTCTGCCGCGCACGGCCTATTCCGTATGCACTGCGCGAGCGCGTGGAGGCGGAGCTGGATGGCATGCTGCGCGCTGGCGTTATCGAGCCGGTAGAGAGCTCTGATTGGGCTACCCCACTAGTACCCGTACGTAAGGCGGATGGTGGACTCCGTATCTGTGCTGACTACAAATTAACGTTAAATCCAGTTTTAGTAGTTGACAAATATCCTTTACCGCGTATAAACGATTTACTGGTTAAGTTAACTGGTGCAAAGATATTTACCAAATTAGATTTGACTCAAGCGTATAATCAAATTGAATTAGAGGATCCCGATAATTGCACTGTTATTAATACACACAAGGGCCTTTTCAAGTATAAAAGGTTAGTTTTTGATTTGTCCTCGAGTCCAGGAATATTTCAAAGGATTATGGCGAATCTTTTGAATGATATTCCGAACGTAGAAGTTTTTCTTGATGATATAATTATAGGATCGCCTAATGTCAGCGAGCATTTTACTACTTTGGAGAAAGTATTGCAAAGATTACTTAAGAACGGGATGAAACTTAAGGAAAGTAAATGTTTGTTCATGGCGAGTTCAGTTAAATATTTAGGATATATCATTTCCGCTGAGGGAATTAGAGTAGACCCGGAAAAAGTGGAGGGTATACTAAAAATACCTCGCCCGCAAAATATCGCTGATTTGAGAGCCTTTTTGGGTACTATAAATTACTATGCCAAGTTCGTTAATAATTTGAGTACAATACTAGCGCCTCTGTACAATTTACTTAAGAAAGAAGTGATGTGGGAATGGAATAAAGAGTGTGAGACTGCTTTTAAAAAAGTTAAATCTATTTTGATCAGTGCTGACGTCTTAGCTCATTACGAACCCAATAAACCTTTGTTTTTAACGTGTGATGCGAGTGCTAGAGGTATAGGCGGAGTGCTCACTCAGATATGTAAGGTGGTTGACGATGGCGTTGTCACGACGCGGGAGCGGCCCATAGTATATATTTCGCGCGCACTTAACGACGCCGAGAAACACTACTCACAAATTGAGCGGGAGGCTTTGGCTATTGTGTTTTGCTTTGAAAAGTTACACCAATACTTATATGCAAGGCGTTTTACTTTACGCACAGATCACAAACCTTTGGTCACAATCTTTGGACCTAAACAGGGCATACCATCGATGACTGCCAGTCGAATTCAAAGGTGGGCTATCAAGTTATCCGCCTACACTTATGACATTGAATATATTACCTCAAAGCAGAACGGGGCTGACGGGCTATCGCGACTACCCGCTCTCACAGCGTCTACACATAATGTTAGAATTCCAGAACAAACACATTTACATTTTGCTCAAAATTCCATGCTATTAGATCATAACGAGATTAAAAAACAAACCAGTAGAGATCAATTCTTAAGCCGAATTTTAAGTTACTTACGAGATGTTTGGCCAGCTAATATGGAAATAGTATCACTTAAACCGTATTTTAATCGCAAAGTTGAACTATATGAAGAATTAGGTTGTGTGATGTGGGGTCACAGGGTTGTCATACCGTCAGCATGCCGACATAAGGTTTTATCGGACTTACATGAGGCTCATATGGGCATAGTGAAAACTAAAGCTTTTGCTCGGAGCTACGTTTGGTGGCCAGGTATGGACGAAGAAATAGAAAAGATGTGCCAGACTTGTCGAGTGTGTGCTGCAGAAAGTGAGGCGCCACCTCGACACATGCCTTGTCCTTGGCCGTGGCCTGACAAACCTTGGGCCCGCGTGCATGTCGATTTCTTAGGTCCTATTAAGGGGCGCATATTTTTGGTACTGGTCGATGCCCGCGCTAAGTGGCTAGAAGTTAGTCAAGTACCTAACACAGCAGCTAGTAACACTATCAGCGTTTTAAGCGACGTATTTGCACGTTTTGGTCTACCAAAACAAATCGTTTCCGATAATGGTCCGCCCTTCACAAGTTACGAATTCTCTCAGTTTGTACATACCAATGGCATCAAGCACATATTCTCAGCCCCTTATCATCCCGCTTCAAACGGGGCAGCGGAAAATGCTGTTCATACAATTAAAAGAGTGATTAAAAAAGCCATTAGAGAAAATTTAAACATTAATTTATTCCTTAACACGTTTTTATTGCACTATAGAAATACTGAACACTGCTCGACAGGTGAAACACCGGCATCACTTATGTTTGGCCGCAGGTTGCGCACTAAATTAGACGCTTTACGTCCTAATAGAGATAATAAGGTCAAAGAGGCTCAGGAATGCCAACAAGAATATGGAGCAAGTGGGTGTCGTCAACTAAGTCCGGGGGATGAAGTATGGCTGCGCCAATATAGAGGACAGGATAAATGGGTACCGGGGAGAATAACGGATAGGATGGGAACCACTGATTATAGGGTAGCAGATACTTTAGGTAGGGAATTTCATAGGCATGTAGATCAGCTAAAGCAACGGAAACAGAGTCCATTAATCTGTCCTTACAGGCCGTCATGTGAGAACTCGGGCGTCGTGGAAGTAGCTCAGGATCGGAGAGAGCCCGGTCTGACCAGTCCCCGAGCACAAGCTCTGACCGTTAGAGATGTGGACAACGAACGTTTTGAGGATTGTCTTGATCAACTGATTCAGCCTGCCTTGTCATCTCCTGAACCGACCCAATCTCGCCCTGTTCGCCAATGCCGAAAAGATAACCCGGTAAATTACAAAATGTGATTGTAGAGTTATTTTTGATGTTATTGTTTGTTATTGTTTTCGTAGAATATTTCTGTTAGTATGTTCCTTTTAGTTTTAAGTGTTTTAGGTTGCAATTGAAACTTGGTTACTTTAGATTAAGGGTGAGGGTGTGATGTATTGGCTTGTCTATGCGGTACGTCATGTGTCGGATGTTTCAGAATAAAATCAACCTGATAACTGGAACCTGGACTTTCACTCGGAATATCTCACTTACAAGGATTGTAGCGAGGTTTCTGTCAAATTCTGGTTTAGAAAAAAATAGGGTAATGCGATAATGGGACAGTTATGAAGAACTGCTGAAAGTAAAACTCCTCAAGCTGTCCAGGTTTTGGGTAATATAAGTGGGAGAGGAAACCTGAAATAAAAACCAAAATTCTGGATTTCCTAGAAACGCAAAACATTTAAATTATCTACTTAATAACTGAAAGTGTTTATTTCTTTTTTGCCAATTAATTTCGAAGCAGTTACACCTGGTTGGCAAATATTTGTAAATTAACCGGGCAAATGTTTAGAAAATACCATTTCTTTATCTGTGAGATATTTTATAAGGTTAGGCTTGTTTATTAGTATCCATTATTCTACATAATGATTTGTGGTCCCAAGAATTCTTGGATTTAAGGATGATATTTCTTAGAATAGTATCATCAGAAAGGTAATGGATTTTTAGTTAATCCAAATCGATAAATATTAGCACCAACTATAATAACTATATAGTTACCTGATCCTGATCATCCTCCTTTTATTGACGCGATAATTTCGTCTGCAGACTGCAAAAAAAATTGCCTACCTAACTGGTCTATCAACACGCTGATTTTATATGCATCATGTGTGTTTGAAAATCTTAGCATGCGTAGGAGTCAGTGAGGTAAACATTCTAGCGGTCACAGGTTCAAGGCTCGTGCGATACAATGCTTGCTCCCGATTTCGCCTGCAGTGCACCAGTTCTGCGGGTAATGTGGTCCGGAATTTTATAGTATCGTTGGCATTGTTTGAATCAGGATTTAGTGAGGTCGCATTTCTTGCTTTTGTATCAACAATAAAAGCTTGCTTTGACTTTTTGGTATGTAAAGCATTTGAAAAGTTACTGCTTACTGCATCACAAAGGCCCCAAAGTAATCTTTGGGACATAAAGTTTTGCCTATCTCTTCCAGACTGGCTAATGTGGCTACTATCGATGTGTTTGTGATCTCGATCTTATATTACGTGTCATTTCTGAAGAGTTAGTATGTTTTGTACAACAATGAGTGAAACTGAAGAACAAACTGAATATTTATGAGTAAGAAGTTTGATTTTTAATGCTGCTTCATGAAACCAATTATTAGGAGGAAATAGTAACAAAATCGTGACTTCTTCTGGAATATGTCATACAATACCTTTTACTTTTAATCGTTTCTACTATAATATTTAAGTAGATACTGATAAAATTACTCATCATCATGCATGAATCATAAACTTTTCCTTTGTTATCTTTTACGATCTTTGTTGGCACAACATATGGAACTATCGTTATTGTTTGTATTAATGCGGAAAACTTGTATGTTTCCTGTTGAAAACACGCTAAGTTACGGCTCTGAATTGGAACTGTGCCCAATAGGGGACAGGCCTTTTTCAAGTGCGTACTTATATGAACCTGGTAGCCTTATTGTTTGTGCATTAAATATGTATGGGGGTAGTACAGACAACAACAGGTCAGGTATACGAATCTGTAAAATTTTACCAATCGAACATCAACCTACCTCCATTGCGATGAGGTTGAAAATCTATTGCAGATATTTGACAGATTGTGGTAACTTGGTGTGCTGTCGTATGTACTATTGGCACAAGATAGAAGAAAATTCACGGAGCTGACGGCTAACCTCCAGCAGTGGAGAGCTACAAGAAGAAGAACTACTTTCTATGGGTCTTGACAAGGTTTAAAGATTGCCTACCGAGATATTTTAGATAACCAGACGGGTCTTACTCGCGATGAAATCATAAAGGTTTTACGATACCTCTTTTCTCCCGACGTTTCGGCCGAATTGCACCGACCGTGGTCAGGGGTAGACTAGACGGGTAGGTCTGGTTATCTAAAATATGTGTACAAGTCGCGAAAGTTTAAAAACATTGATTGCCTACCGAGATATTTTAAAGACAAATGGTCGGACATAAATAACGCGCAACTTATTCTTCAGATAGAATTAAAAAAAAAATCATCAGACCCTTAGGGTTCTGAAAATAACTTACCTGAACAAAATGTCGTAGAACTATTGTCTCACCGTTTATCATAACATGGAAGAAATTATCATTTAACGATGGTAGGTATTAGTAGCATTACCTACCAACATTAGTTGGTAATTTGGTAACCAAAGATATTTTCACCAAGGTTGTAATACAAAAGTATCTGAAAATAGTTTAAATGATAATACTCAGTTAACCTATTTACATAATGAGCTTCAAAATGTGTGGTTTTTTAACATGTATCCTGCATGTTTAGCTCACCTTAAACTAAATGGAAAATGTTAACATTTTTGCTGGGTTTTAGTATGTTTTGAGCTATAAGCTTCACAGAAAGTTCGAATTACATGTTTGTAAAATAAAACTAGTTCTGCTACTGCTAATTTAATATCCATACAAGTTATGTGTCTATGAAATCAGACTTATTGATTTCGCTTGCACGCAGGTCTCTGAGGTAGATTGTTCAATTTTGTCACAAAATTAATAAGTTCGATGACTTCTTTTTCGCATGATGTCAACCTAATAATATCATTAGTTTTATGGTTAGATTCATTTGTATGCAGATCTTTGGCTATATGTATTTTCTTTATTGGTTCAACCATGAGATCCAAAAGTCCAATTTGTTTTAAGGATTAGGCTTCTTCCATCAATTCATCCTTTTACCCTAATTCCACAATTCGGAGTCTTAATTATATCTTTAGATTTCCTACGCTACGGACATTCACAAAGTTCTCTCACATACATACCTATCTTATTACCTTTGTCTACTTTATTTAAGGCAAATATTCCATCATATTTCGAGCCAATATCCTCAGCGAATTCGCAATCAATAAGTACATCAAAGTGAACCTTAATTTGGTTTCCGTCATTACTGCTTTACGAGCAAGATCGGTTTACGATATTGTCTGTCTGCCAGAGTAATTGCGAACATTTCGCATTCAAAACTCAAAGCATTTTATTTCAATAAATTGCTTTATAAATGGCCTTTCAAATAATAAGGATGTTTTCCGGCCATGTTGGAGATTGCGTCTTTAGTATTAATTGGGAGTTTCAAGTAAAGGATGGTTTTGATTTTCAGATCCTTTCGCGGATTGAAACAAAACACGATTTCTGGACTGACTGGCCGTTTGTCACAACCCGTTTAGTTAGTATCTGTAGCTTTAAAGATATCTCAATCTGCAATCTTTCCATACTTTAGTTAAGCTTCTGGTTTTGTACGAGACAGCGAGAAATTAGATTTTCTTAGAAGTGATGTTATCAACGTACAGTTACATGCTCATGTGTTGATGGGACTGCCCAGTGCCACCATTAAGTGGACACTTTTCTACTCCCATGTTTATTCCCATGTCCTACGTGCAATACGAGAGGAATGAAAAGTTAAATGCAAAATCTTTGACATACTTTGACTACTATCTTCTTAAAAAATATCAGCAAGTTGCAATAGTTAAGCAATTACCTATGTATTAAAAGTTTTTTGTAAACCCTCCTTGTCTTTATTTTTTAAACACTAGACGATGACGTTGCTCTATAGCATATAATGTGACATAAGAGAAATAACCTCCAACACCCACGAACTTGGGAACTTCATCAATTATTCGTCGTTCAATTCAAGTCTGCCCTCAGCCTTCAGTATTTATTTATTATAGACTCCGTGACGTCACGGGCGCCATGAGTCGCGACTGGCCGTCTCCAGCCAATGTAGGACGGATTGCACTTATCTAGTATCTAGCCAGCTCTTTATCTCTGCTGGCCTGGTACCAAGCTGACTGCTTCGTGCTTATGCAATGCGGATTTAATGCCTGTATATTTTAGTGTTGAGTTTGAAATCTTCAATAAAACACTTATAAGAAACACTTGGATGTTTTATCACTGTTACTTTTAACAGGCAATTAGTAGGTATTAACGAGATGTCCAAGAAAAGTGTTGCCCAATGTTGCCATTGTCTGGTCAGTGAAGCCACATTTGATATTACAACGCCTATTGATTGCTTTAAGTCAAACTACTTCTTGAGCTAAGGAATATTGGATATTATGAAATGGATCGTAAAATTGAATTCTAATATCATGCCGGATTGTTTGGTTTATTACTTTGATGTAATAAGCAATAAGGTGTGACAATGTGAGAGGCCTTTCGACATAGTACGAGTGGAATGCCTTTGAGATATTCTGAAGTATTCTAAGAAAAAACTTTTTACAAAAAAAACAAAACCGACTTCACAAAAAAACACTGAAAGGGATAA
>NWSH02000150.1:9269502-9290751 GCA_002382865.2 Heliothis virescens
TGCCCGGGTAACTGGGTTGTGGAGGTCAGACAGGCAGTCGCTCCATGTAAAACACTGGTTCTCAGCTGCATCCGGTTAGACAAGAAGCGGACCCCGGGAAAAGGCTAGGCCTAGGCAGATGATGGTTTCCATAACATGGCTGTGTTGTAAACTCTAGCGAATCAGGGAAGATCTTATCCAGATCATTTGTTTAGTCCTAAAACACGGACAAGAAGGAACGTCGAATGAACCATTTACTTTGTGTGATACACTACACACACATGCATATGTACAGACAACAGCACATCAAGTTACCAAAATCTGTCAAATTTCTGCAGTCGATTTTCAACCTTATCACAATGGAGATAGGTTAATGTTTGATTGGTAAAATTTTACAGATTCGTATACGTTGACATGCTGTCGTCTGTACTACAACTAAGATACATTCTTCCAATCGTAATACCCATGTAAGCACTGTAAGTTCTAATTAATTACTCCAAGCTCAAGTATGACCACGTTCTTAGTAATTGGAGTTAATGGCCGTGGCTTTCTTTTCATTGTGTTTATTGTAGGCAGCTGGCTACGTAACTGCGTTTCTATGACTTTGAACTGCTACTAATTAGGGCTGGCTCCTGTATTCTATGAGAGCCTGGTACTTTGTGATCGTTTGACGTTTTTTTAAAACTGATTCTTGGTTTATTTTTCGACCTGTGTCTCTTTGTTTTGGTTTTGAAAAGGAATTAAATATAGCGGTGATTACGTACTAATATGATATAGAGGAAACTGGAACTACTGAACTGATTTGAAAAATTCTTTCACTTTGGGACCGTCCATTAATCACGTGAGGTTCGAATAGGGGGGGAGTATATATAAAATCACCAAGCATCACATCCTATCACTTCTTACACCTCAAATGTATCACCAAGGGGGAGGGGGGGTGAAAAAAAGCTAAAATAAACATCACGTGATTAATGGACGGCCCCTTTTTTGAAAATAGACTTCTCCGAGTAACGACCTTAAGGTATATGTTGTCCGGGTAAAGGAAGCTGAAGGAAACAGCCAGAAGATTATGTTATTATATTTTTGATTAGAAGATTATAAAAATCAATTAATGAACTGACCTTACTTTATTATGTTGATCGAGTTAAAATTAATTAAAGAAGTTCAAATTAATTGGAATAACAAAATTCAAATAACCTCATTTGAGGTAATAAACCCTAATACGGGAAATATTTCAATGTCATTCTGACAAAGTTATGTCTACCACAATTACGTACATCTTTGCTTTAATTACATGAATTATGGAAGAATTCAAGGTTTATTACCTACTTAAAGACTCGTTGGTCACATAGCGCGGCTGCTGCGCACGAGGTCTCGGGTCCGATTCCCGGGTCGGGCCATCGCTTTCTGGGTTTTAGAAACTTCCACAAAGCAGCCCGTAGTCTATAAGTCAGCGATGTTACACCCCCATGCCTGGGAGGGCACGTAAAGCCGACGTCCCCAAATGCTGCTCAGTAGTATTCGTTGTTACAATTCCACATCAGGTCATAAGCCAATTGATGATAAATCAAGTCACATTATTTTTTATCTTCTACTAGCTTCTGCCAGCGGTTTATTATCCTATTGCCTTCCTCGATAAATTGGCTATCTAACACTGAAAGAATTTTTCAAATCGGACCAGTAGTTCGCATTCAAACAAACAAACTCTTCAGCTTTATAATATTAGTATAGATATAGATGTAGTTTCTTAACATTTAAAGTCGTTCTTAGACCTGTTTATTATGATGTGAATGCGATTAAATCTTAGAATTTATATTTTTAAAAGTATCATTCACTACGAAGAAGCCATTGATAAAACTTCCACGTAGAAGTCCTTGAAAACGTTCAATGTTGTAAAACATGTAATTTTAAGAAGAGGAAACGCGATAATCTTGATAAACCCTTTTATCTTTATCAATGTAGTTACTGCGAACGATTTATTTACGTCATCCGTCATGGAGAATAAGAAATACGTCATAATCATAATGCTGTCTTTTCCACGATAAAAATAGTTACCTATATGCAGTCAGAAGGTTCACTTTCAAATAATTTTGACTTCAGCTTGAATTTATGTGGACATTGATCACTTCATCTACTGTCTGTACTGTTATGCAGAGGATTTTTAATTTGTTTTTACCTCTTAAGACTTTGAAGCAAAAGAACCGATTTGAATAATTCTTTCGTGGATGGGAAGTTACACTATTCCCTAGTGTCACCATAGGCTTTATTTTACCCGGATACGGCAAGTAGTTGCCACGGGAAACAGCTGCTTTTCTATAACTTACAAAAACTCTTTCAGTTTTAGGCTTGGGTGTATAGATGTTCGGAAAATAGTTTACTTAGTTGCTGCCGCCCTGAAAACGCAAAAGGAAATTGATCAGTAAACAAAAAGCTTTTAAGCCTTCAAGGCGTTGGATTTTCTGACCTTTCTTACCATGCAGAACAAACTTGTTCCATAACATTACCATAAAAACTCTATTACTTTAAAATATTGCTCTCAATTTTATCATATAAAATTCAATTCACGAAATCAGCATGTCCCTGACATTAGCTTAAAAATGCAGTCAGGCTACTTAGTTAAGTTTTATTTCTAAGTAAGTAAATCATCATCTGCCTAGCCTTTTTCTAACTATGTCGGGGTCGGCTTCCATTCTAACTGGATGCAGCTGAGAACCAGTGTTTTAAATGGAGCGACTGCAAGCCGATACCCCTTGGTAAGACTGGTTGTCAGACTTACTGGCTTCTGACTACCCGTAAAGACTGCTAAAGATGTTAAAATGACAGCCGGGAACCACAAAGACATCGTGCCTTCCGAAACACAGAAGAACTCGTCATGACAAGATGGTCACCCATCTACAGACCGACCGCTCGAAGCGTTAATCTTAATCTTATGATTGATGTCCGCGTGGCTTTGACTTAGCCACGATCTCTTCGAATTTCTAAATAAATAATAAATACTAATGTTATAAAAATAAGCTTATAACACATAATCCTTAGTAATCGTATTAAAGTAACGAGGTCTGTCCGTGACGGTAGTTTATTCTGTACTAAGAAATGGCTTATCCGTCGATTCGCTATCGTTCTAAGCTTAATTTCTAAGAATAGGAGGTCGATTCTGATGGCCTTTATTATAGACTTATTATAAAAAATATTGATAAGAATTTACTTTGAAAGGTTCAATTTAAAATTGAATTTATGAATATTGACTGGTTTTATTTATATCCTGGAATAATCCATCCTTCAGGATCTATATCCTGGTCCCATGTTGTTTAAATATTGCTGATCAATGTTGGGACTTTCCATCAATCTTCTTAGAGCAACCTAAATAAATTCGGTGTCATTTTCGTAAAACCCTTGCAATATATTTTAGTTTGATTCAAATAATGAAGTGTTGTAAACTAATTTCTGTCTGTGATTTTATCCGTGGGAAATACCTGTATATCTTCCTGGATAAATAGGTTATCGAACATTGAATTAATTTCAAATCGGAGCAGCAGCAGTTTCTTTGAGTTTAGCGCGTTCAAGCTAACAAACGCTTTTTAGGGTTCCGTAGTCGAATGGCAAAAAACGGAACCCTTATAGATTCGTCATGTCTGTCTGTCTGTCTGTCTGTCTGTCTGTCTGTCTGTCTGTCTGTCTGTCTGTCTGTCTGTCTGTCTGTCTGTCTGTCTGTCTGTCTGTCTGTCTGTCTGTCTGTCTGTCTGTCTGTCTGTCTGTCTGTCTGTCTGTCTGTCTGTCTGTCTGTCTGTCTGTCTGTCTGTCTGTCTGTCTGTCTGTCTGTCTGTCTGTCTGTCTGTCTGTCTGTCTGTCTGTCTGTCTGTCTGTCTGTCTGTCTGTCTGTCTGTCTGTCTGTCTGTCTGTCTGTCTGTCTGTCTGTCTGTCTGTCTGTCTGTCTGTCTGTCTGTCTGTCTGTCTGTCTGTCTGTCTGTCTGTCTGTCTGTCTGTCTGTCTGTCTGTCTGTCTGTCTGTCTGTCTGTCTGTCTGTCTGTCTGTCTGTCTGTCTGTCTGTCTGTCTGTCTGTCTGTCTGTCTGTCTGTCTGTCTGTCTGTCTGTCTGTCTGTCTGTCTGTCTGTCTGTCTGTCTGTCTGTCTGTCTGTCTGTCTGTCTGTCTGTCTGTCTGTCTGTCTGTCTGTCTGTCTGTCTGTCTGTCTGTCTGTCTGTCTGTCTGTCTGTCTGTCTGTCTGTCTGTCTGTCTGTCTGTCTGTCTGTCTGTCTGTCTGTCTGTCTGTCTGTCTGTCTGTCTGTCTGTCTGTCTGTCTGTCTGTCTGTCTGTCTGTCTGTCTGTCTGTCTGTCTGTCTGTCTGTCTGTCTGTCTGTCTGTCTGTCTGTCTGTCTGTCTGTCTGTCTGTCTGTCTGTCTGTCTGTCTGTCTGTCTGTCTGTCTGTCTGTCTGTCTGTCTGTCTGTCTGTCTGTCTGTCTGTCTGTCTGTCTGTCTGTCTGTCTGTCTGTCTGTCTGTCTGTCTGTCTGTCTGTCTGTCTGTCTGTCTGTCTGTCTGTCTGTCTGTCTGTCTGTCTGTCTGTCTGTCTGTCTGTCTGTCTGTCTGTCTGTCTGTCTGTCTGTCTGTCTGTCTGTCTGTCTGTCTGTCTGTCTGTCTGTCTGTCTGTCTGTCTGTCTGTCTGTCTGTCTGTCTGTCTGTCTGTCTGTCTGTCTGTCTGTCTGTCTGTCTGTCTGTCTGTCTGTCTGTCTGTCTGTCTGTCTGTCTGTCTGTCTGTCTGTCTGTCTGTCTGTCTGTCTGTCTGTCTGTCTGTCTGTCTGTCTGTCTGTCTGTCTGTCTGTCTGTCTGTCTGTCTGTCTGTCTGTCTGTCTGTCTGTCTGTCTGTCTGTCTGTCTGTCTGTCTGTCTGTCTGTCTGTCTGTCTGTCTGTCTGTCTGTCTGTCTGTCTGTCTGTCTGTCTGTCTGTCTGTCTGTCTGTCTGTCTGTCTGTCTGTCTGTCTGTCTGTCTGTCTGTCTGTCTGTCTGTCTGTCTGTCTGTCTGTCTGTCTGTCTGTCTGTCTGTCTGTCTGTCTGTCTGTCTGTCTGTCTGTCTGTCTGTCTGTCTGTCTGTCTGTCTGTCTGTCTGTCTGTCTGTCTGTCTGTCTGTCTGTCTGTCTGTCTGTCTGTCTGTCTGTCTGTCTGTCTGTCTGTCTGTCTGTCTGTCTGTCTGTCTGTCTGTCTGTCTGTCTGTCTGTCTGTCTGTCTGTCTGTCTGTCTGTCTGTCTGTCTGTCTGTCTGTCTGTCTGTCTGTCTGTCTGTCTGTCTGTCTGTCTGTCTGTCTGTCTGTCTGTCTGTCTGTCTGTCTGTCTGTCTGTCTGTCTGTCTGTCTGTCTGTCTGTCTGTCTGTCTGTCTGTCTGTCTGTCTGTCTGTCTGTCTGTCTGTCTGTCTGTCTGTCTGTCTGTCTGTCTGTCTGTCTGTCTGTCTGTCTGTCTGTCTGTCTGTCTGTCTGTCTGTCTGTCTGTCTGTCTGTCTGTCTGTCTGTCTGTCTGTCTGTCTGTCTGTCTGTCTGTCTGTCTGTCTGTCTGTCTGTCTGTCTGTCTGTCTGTCTGTCTGTCTGTCTGTCTGTCTGTCTGTCTGTCTGTCTGTCTGTCTGTCTGTCTGTCTGTCTGTCTGTCTGTCTGTCTGTCTGTCTGTCTGTCTGTCTGTCTGTCTGTCTGTCTGTCTGTCTGTCTGTCTGTCTGTCTGTCTGTCTGTCTGTCTGTCTGTCTGTCTGTCTGTCTGTCTGTCTGTCTGTCTGTCTGTCTGTCTGTCTGTCTGTCTGTCTGTCTGTCTGTCTGTCTGTCTGTCTGTCTGTCTGTCTGTCTGTCTGTCTGTCTGTCTGTCTGTCTGTCTGTCTGTCTGTCTGTCTGTCTGTCTGTCTGTCTGTCTGTCTGTCTGTCTGTCTGTCTGTCTGTCTGTCTGTCTGTCTGTCTGTCTGTCTGTCTGTCTGTCTGTCTGTCTGTCTGTCTGTCTGTCTGTCTGTCTGTCTGTCTGTCTGTCTGTCTGTCTGTCTGTCTGTCTGTCTGTCTGTCTGTCTGTCTGTCTGTCTGTCTGTCTGTCTGTCTGTCTGTCTGTCTGTCTGTCTGTCTGTCTGTCTGTCTGTCTGTCTGTCTGTCTGTCTGTCTGTCTGTCTGTCTGTCTGTCTGTCTGTCTGTCTGTCTGTCTGTCTGTCTGTCTGTCTGTCTGTCTGTCTGTCTGTCTGTCTGTCTGTCTGTCTGTCTGTCTGTCTGTCTGTCTGTCTGTCTGTCTGTCTGTCTGTCTGTCTGTCTGTCTGTCTGTCTGTCTGTCTGTCTGTCTGTCTGTCTGTCTGTCTGTCTGTCTGTCTGTCTGTCTGTCTGTCTGTCTGTCTGTCTGTCTGTCTGTCTGTCTGTCTGTCTGTCTGTCTGTCTGTCTGTCTGTCTGTCTGTCTGTCTGTCTGTCTGTCTGTCTGTCTGTCTGTCTGTCTGTCTGTCTGTCTGTCTGTCTGTCTGTCTGTCTGTCTGTCTGTCTGTCTGTCTGTCTGTCTGTCTGTCTGTCTGTCTGTCTGTCTGTCTGTCTGTCTGTCTGTCTGTCTGTCTGTCTGTCTGTCTGTCTGTCTGTCTGTCTGTCTGTCTGTCTGTCTGTCTGTCTGTCTGTCTGTCCGTATGTCACAGCCAGTTTATTCCGAAACTATTAAGACTACACCATTCAAACTCGGTAGGTAGATGTATTATGTTAACCGCTTCACGATTTTTATACAAAAATAAAAAAATAATAATATTAGAAGGGGGCTCCCCATACATGGAACTGAAACAAAAAAATTTTTTTTTCGTCTAACCTACACTTGTGGGGTGTCTATAGATAGGTCTTTAAAAATGAGATTGAGGTTTCTAAAACCATTTTTTCTCAAAGTCAATCATTTCAGAGTAAGACACTTTCAAAGTGCTAAAATGTGTGTCCCCCCCCCTGTAATTTCTAAACTACCAAAGTGAAAAATCTAAAAAAAATATATGTTATAGATCTTAATAAAAACTATCAACCAAAATTGGTTTGAACGAAATACAGTCAGTAGTTTTTGAGTTATAGCACTTTTTCAGTAACCGCAAACTATAACTTTGTTATTCATATATTTGTATGAAAAACAAAGTAATTTTTTGTAGGTACGTTTATTTTTCATAGATAATGGAACGGAACCCTTCGCGTGCGAGTCCGACTCGCACTTGACCGGTTTTAATATATAATATGAATTCAAACACATTTATGCCACAAGACACATTTATAGTGCGACAGTTGCATCTGTAAATTTACTTGAGTATATTTAAATAGCTATTGCAGGTGCTTAGGTGAACTTTTACGACCTTTACTAAATGTCCCTTTGCTAGTTTATTGAGGGGTAAGGAGCAGGTGGACCTAGGAAATATATTCAGCATTTTATGTCGCATTTTACATAAGCACTTAAATAGTTACTTAATTTTGTCTCGGGGCGTTTATGTTGACAAGTATTTATTGGCTCCTGTGGTCATTTGATAGCCCTCCAGTTGTTAGAGGTGGATAATGACTTCCCCAATAAGAAGGCGGTTCTCAATTCAACCGCATATTATAGTATATTCTTTATATGTGTTCGCGAATAATTTCATAGTTTTTTTCTTACAAAAACAAAGCCACTGTACAGAAGCCAAAAAGACTTGCAAACGACTGAAGAACTTCATGAGGATTAATGAGCTGGTTAATTCTAGACAGGTGTGTAATCAAATCTAGCTCTTATCATCCCATAAAATACGGCATAAATTCTATCCATCAGTATAAATGAACAAGGAAACCGATTGACTAGAAACGATTCTATCATTCTCGTAACTCTTCGACCATGAAATACGTCAATCGTCCTTCATCTATCAATTCTAGAAGTTGAAGCACAATGCCCGATGGGTCTATGAAGCTCCAGTGACACTATAGTGATGTCACCGGGCGCGGCCCACTTGTGCGCCACCTGTCATAATATATTAAACAGGTAGGTCGGATGCGTTGCAGACTGGAGACTTTTAGACGCGTTAAGCGCAAAATTGTCGCAAGAATGTTTTTGAGTTAATTGCCTAGGTTTGTTGAGGGTACTAATGTTAATAATTCATTACTGTAAAGTAAATAAATACAACCTAGATCTTACCGGGCACAGTTTGGTTACAGTATGTATTTCAACTCACGCGTGTCTTTCTCGTTTTAAGACGTTTCTTTGTCTCTTTGTAACACGGTTTATTAATTAAACTAGGTTAACCGAAGCTAGTGACTTCCGGGACCACTTTATGAATGTTATCTGTCATCTCATTTTAAGTGTTAGGCCTATATTGTCACAAGGCTTTTGTGCGTTAGTCTTAAACCTGCTGATTCGCCGATAAGTTATTGTTACTTTATTGAGCATACTATTTTGGTTCTGTTGAAAATTATTCACGCCTTAAACAACAAATTCAACAAGATAACAAACAGTATAAAATTATACCTATCAACACACTAGCGCTGAGTGCGCTAGTGTGTTGATAGGTATAATTTTTATTACTTACCCGAATTTAAATTACTTCCATCGAATAAAACAGTCAAAGATCATACAAAATTGTTACAGTATGTACAAGATTCCCACACTAATTAATGTGTAGGCAGAGACGTGATGTTCAATCTGGTATCGTTTTGTGAACAAACTCCCAAATGGGTTGATCACCGTGCACAATGTATGATGAGTGCGTCCGATCGAATTAGTCAAAGTCGTCTTTGTATTAGGGTTGGCTGTTAAATATTTGTATCTCTTTCCTTGTTTATTTAATGATTATTTTCTTTTGGTGCCGAAGGTTTGCTTATTACAATTTTCAACAAGATCAGCTTTGAAAATATCTGTAATTTACGGAAACATACCATAAGCCTTACCTTTATTATCTTTTTCCCATTAAACTGATTTTTCCCTTACTAGGAGTACATTCATAGTTTTTCATCTCATTCCCATGTAACAGGTAAAACACACAAATATACCATGGCTTTCTTTTAAGTTATTTTTCAGTGAATGGGTTTGAATCCCGTTTGTAGTTATTTCAATATTGTAGCTACAAAATGAGGATTTTTGACAACCCTGCTCAAGCGCTGATGGGCGGCACTTTTGTGTAGTATTGTGTGGCAGAGATTTGTGTCTTTTGTTAATGCAGTTTGAGCACGTGTTTATTTTATAATGGCCGTTCAACATTATTGTGTTATTTTTGATTTGTAATTGATATTACGTTTAGTGCTTGAATTATTTTAGCCTCGCTTTAATAATATAACGAACTATGTACTACGGAACAAAGTAGAACATAAGCAGAGTAAGTCAGTAAAATTTAATTTTCATCAACAGAGAAGCTCTCTTTTAAAGTCCAATGATTTACCTTCCTTTTTGTATTTCTTAATTAACGCCTTTAGTAGCCAAAAAGACACAAAAGTCAAAAATAGAACGATTCTCATTAACTCCAATTAAAAAACACAAACTTGTGACGCCATTAATGTCGTTTGATGTTACAACTTAAAGTCGCCCGCCTGTCGCCCACAACGGTCTAATTCAGGTAATTGATGGTAAATATACAAATGAGCCTACTAATGTGCCTCGTGTGTGCCTAGTAATGCTAGGCAACTATTTATCTACATTATAATGTAATGTGTGAAGTTTTTTACGAAATATTTAGCGCAAAAATGAGACTTGTTTTTTTAGTTAGCTAATGGCTTTCTATGAGTTCGTTAGCCGCGTGTTTCTGACATTTGCGTATGTAATAAGAAACAAGATAATAACAATATTAAAAAAAATGCGAATGTTTGAGGATGTAGCATGTTTGTTGCTCTTTTACGCCCAAATTTCTGAACGGATTTTGATGAAATTTGGCAGTAATATTGCTTATATCACGATAGCATATAGGCTACTTTTATCCGGGTGCGGGAAGTATTTTCCTCGGTAAGCGGGTAAAACCGCTGGCGGGATGACGGTTAAAAAGGAGCGTTCAGAAAGCTTTGGACACGACTGGAAAGTACTTCAATTTGAGCGCTGTTCTGTACTATATACCTATGCAATATGCATACATTACGCGAATAGGTATATGTTAATGGAAACATATGCATTTAAATACTAATAATTGTATCAAAAGTCATTTAACTACAAATATACTAAGCACATCGCATTACCCAATGATATGTTATAATTACTTGCTATCCCGATACTTTTTATCGCGAAGCAATTTAGTAATAAATTCTTCTCCGCAAAAATGGCTAATAGTTAATATTTTAAAGAGAAAAATTGTACACAAGCCAAAGATGGATGTTAATTATAGATTGATGGATGTGGCAAGATCGATTAAATTGATTGATTCAAGCAAAGTGTCCCTTCTAGTTACTTATTTCTTACTGTCAGTCGGTACGTTGATACAAGGATAAAATATTATGAAACCCGCCAATGCTCGAATCGGACTTTCCCCGTTAAGGTTCCGTTGAGTTTTTACTGTTGTTTCTTGTTACATAATCGTGGCTATAAAGTTTGCTGAAACAACAAATAGATCTTATTATTTTAGTCGAAGAAAAGCCGCAGACAGGACATAACCTAATCATCTTCCTGCCCTTATTCCAATTGACTTGGGGTCAGCGCAACATGTTTTCTTCTTCCATACTCTTCTATTTGCCGTCATCTCACAAGTAACATTCTTCCTAGCCATATCGACCTTCACACAATCCATCCATCGTTTCTTTGGCAGACAAAACATGTAATGTAGGTTCTTTACAAGATAATATTTTTTGTATTTAAAAGAACCCAAGTCTAGTTAGTTAGCTTTTCAGTCTTCTAATTTGTTTTAGTTAATTAATTCATAGAGTCTATTTTCGAAACCTCTTAACTGTCAGGTAAGACTAGTTACCCAATAAACTGCTAACAAGCATAGGGCGTAATTGCAAGGGCTTGTTATAGTGTCTCGTTTATCTCCTGCGATTTATGAACGCCTGGTACTAAATAGTGAAGATTCATGCGTTTTATTAACTTGGCATAAGTTGGCTATTTTTAACCGACTTCCCGAAAAGAGGAGATTGTTAATTCGGTATTTTTTTAGGTATGTATCATCTATTTTTCGTATTATTTAAAGAATATCATAAGTTAGATGAAGATGTCTCCTATCTATTTCTATTAACATAAGCATAAAAAAGCTGAAGAGATTGTTTGTTTTGTTGTGTTAATATTGTCTGTGGGTGGTTCATAGAATTGCACAATTTCTTTTACATAAGGTTTGAGCGTCAAATAAATTAAATCGAAGAAATAACATAAGCTCTAGCTAGATCCTTTGACAAAAGCGTGAAATAATCTTTTGAAAGTTTACTTCATTTCAATTTCAAAGAAAAACAGAATTAGAATGCCTTGTAGTTCTTTAGTGACTCAATCAAGTGGACCCGATGACAATTGATTCCTTAAGTACCAACAAAGAAAAATCTGAGTTCTTAATGAAAAATTCAAATTAGAAAGCCCTAAGTACAGACAACAGAACGTCAAGTTACCACAATCTGTCAAATTTCTGCAATGGATTTTCAACCTTATCACAACAGTGGGTAGGTTCAGGGCCGGATTAACCTGTCATGGGCCTGTAGGCAATACAATTTTCGGGGCCCTTTTCTTACCTACTCTGACTCTGACTGACTAAGTAAATCATGTGATGTATTTTTTACCTTCTTCCCACATTCCTTAATACAATTACGGATCTAGGCATGGATGACATGACGTCCTAACGCGGATTGGCTCCGTGTTAGTAGAGTAGAGTGCGCGTACATTTGTCTAGTCAGTCTATTCTACTTCTATAAAGAGTTTAAACACACACAAAGTACAAAGTTTTTTCCAATTCGCTGTCGTAAAACGCTCCTGCCTAATAGCATCCAACGAATCGGGGATTTTCTCAACGTAAAACGAGATAAACCGTCCAAAGGCGTTCCAATTTTTTTAAATCCGTGTTTTTAAACCTTTTTCATGGAGAGACCCCCTTTCTATGAAGAAATATTTCGCGACCCCCCTGTGTTTGAAGACTTACGATTTTCACATCCACCAAATCAAAAGTATTTAAAACAGTGTTTTTGAACGCTTTTAAAGAGGAGTGAGTTTGGGAAATGCCTTTCAGTAGAAAAACAATGAAACGATTTTAACTAATTAACTAAAGGACAGACTAATAGATCGCAAATTGACCAGGTCGCAGTAAGTCCAAATCACAAAATGTCTACATTGCTGTTCAGTCTTCGTCTCATACAGTGGTGTAGCGTGGCTATCCGCCACCGGGGGCGGGAGACAGCCTCCCTCGACTTTAGATGTAGTCCCCAGCCTTCAAAAACGTTGTGGGCACATCAAAAATAAGAAGAAAAAGTTTGGAATTGAAATGGAGGGAGCGAAGCGAGCGCGAATTTTTTTTTAGTTTTGAGATGAAAAGGTAAACACTGTAAAAGAAGTGCATGATACAAAAGTTGCGAGCGAAGCGATAGCGAAATTTTTCCAGTTTCAGGATTAAAATTTTAAAATAAACAACTCTTTAAGACTGTATTGGTTTTTGGCAAATCCCAAAAAATATACATCGTGTAGCCTCTGAAGGCGCAAGTGAAAAAAGCGTGATTTTTTAAAAGATTGTGCGACTTTTTTGAAAAATGCCCTCAAGTTGTTCTCAGGGTATCAAAGGACTAAACATAGAAAAACAGTAGGATGTAATTGGAGGATGCGAGCGAAGTGAGCGCGATTTTTTTAGTTGAGTGGGCAAAAAGAAGAACAGGAAGTAAATAGAGGACGCGAGCGAAGCGAGCGCGAAATTTTTACAAAAACCGGTTTGCAACCTGTCTTTATATAATGTAAAAATGAGAGTAACTTTGAAAAGTTCAGTGCGATTGTAATTTTCTGGTAATGATTCAGGGGCCCCGGGGCACTGCCCCGGCCAGCCCCTTCGTAGCTACGCCACTGGGTGTATGTGAAAATCGTAAGTCTTCAAACACAGAGCACACTAAAACTTTTTTAATTTACCTTACAATCGCAAAACTCATATCACATATTGTAATTAAAGATTACGTAGGTATTTCAAAAGTTTGTGAACTATTAGGCTACAAATTATTATAACGCTACGAAAGCTTACAGAAAGCACCCAACGAATCGGAAATTCCCCCAACGTGAATGAAGTCCAGTTGCGTTCCGAAGGATTATATTAATGCTAATATTAGATGGTTTTGTATGCATAAAGTGTTACATACATGCGTTGAGAAAAATAATAGTTTTGTTGATTATCATTTTTGTTCGGTCCATAAAACTTTTTTTGCGGAGTGCATTGCTGTGGGCGGGGCCCCTGTCAGTGCTGGGCCCCTAGGCAGTTGCCTAATCTGCCTTAAGGTTAATCCGGCTCTGGGTAGGTTAATATTTGATTGGAAAAAAATGACAGATTCGTATACGTTAACCTGCTGTCGTCTGTACCTTACTACTTAATTGATACAATAGATCAATGGATTCTTAGAAGTTTCGAGTATAAAGCGCCTGACTGACCCATACTACCTAGGTTTACAATATCAATATCCTATATTAGGAAATCAATGTTTATAATGGAAACACGACCACGCCAGGTGTTTGGTGTCTCCAGGAAGTTTAGCGGGGGTGTCAAATATCTTTGAAACTTAAACATAATGATGATGAGTTACTGTTTTGGTATGTTTAGTAAATAATTGCCTTGCGAGGCGGAATAACTAAGGAGTTCTTTTCTCGATTTTGTTTCTTTGTTGTGCCGATGATCTATCGGCATACTAATATCATAAATGCGAAAGTTTATGAGGTTGGATGTATGTGTATGTTTGTTACTCTTTCACGCAAAAACTACTGGATGTATTTTAATGAAACTTGGCAGTAATATAGCCTATACATTAGGGTGGGTCGATTTTTTCAAATTGTGTTGGATTTTAACTGGGGGGGTCTCAAAAGTTGCGTAAAAATATAAGCTATTAGACTATTTTTTTATTTTTCTCATTTTATATTGTTTTCAGCCCTCTACCGGAGTTCAAAATTTTCATAAATTCAAAGAAAAGTTGTATTTAAATATGGTTATTCACCAAAAAAAAACTCACTTTTAAGAATAAAAAGCATTTATTACGATCTTCAATTGTCATTAACGAACAAAAATAAAACATATAAAATATATAAATATATAAACATACGTATTCTACATACGCGTGTAACGCGTATCAAACCGTCATTATTGTAATGTTAGAAACCACTCAGAAATCTTAGAATTATGTAGAAAACTGATTTTGCATGATGTAGTTGCCTTTATAAGACCAAACTAAAACAAGAATAAGAAAAAAAATCTTTTCAAAATATTTTGTAGTTTTTGAACTATAGGCAGAAAATACCAATTTTTCTGATATTTGAGCCTCGGTAGAGGGCTAAAAGTTATATCGAATATTTTTTTAAATATTTTTCCTGTAATAGTACGACAATAACGCAACTTTTAAGACCTACCCACGATTTTTATCAAAAAAAAATTGAAAATCGACCCACCCTAATATACATCAGAATAACATACAGGCAGTTCCCCAGAAGCTAATATAATAAATAAAGTGTTTGTTTGTTCGAACGCGCTGATATCAGAACTACGAGACTGATAAGAAAAAATATTTCGGTATTAGGGAGCCGATTCATCGAGAAAGGATTTTCATTCATCCGGGTGCATGGAGTTATCCACACTAGTGATGAAAACATTATTGAAAACTAGTATGACAGTACAATGGGGTTGACGTATCCATGTGGATAAAAACCCCTAATTAATAAAGAATAAAAAAAAGTGTATGGCAGTAATAAATATGATGAGCCACAAAAAATGTGGTAACAAGCTATCAGGAAAAATATGGGTATACCTATCTGTACCAAGACAGGAAAAATCAGACAAATATACTTTTGCTTGTCCTTTTTTCAACTGCAAGTTTTTGTGCATGTGCAATATATTTCTTTGTCACTTTAATATCTCTGATGAAGGTTTTTTGCTTATTGTCTTGTCCCTAAAACCTTGACAAATGTCTGTTTCGATGTCTTGATTGCAATCGTTATTTATGTTGACCAAATGCATTTTAGTTTTTGTGATATGTATAGACACATCAAGTTACCACAATCTGTCAAATTTCTGCACTCTTAACCTAACTCCATTGTGATAAGGTTGAAAATCACCTTATCACAATGGAGGTAGGTTAACGTTTGATTGGTAAAATTTGACTGATTCGTATACGTTGACCTGCTGTTGTCTGTACCTATTGTTATTTTAAAAACATTGCAATAAGCATATGGTTATGGTTTACATAAACATCATCATCATCCTCCTGCTCTTATCCTAATTTTATTTGTGGTCGGTACAGGGGGGTGATTCTCTAATGCAAAACATCTTTACAACCAAAAAATCATCGTTGCAACATCTATAAGTGCGCGATCGCAGCGCTTCAACGATGTTGACGGCGCGACATAGAACTAAAATATGGTTCCAAATGTATGAAAAATCCATCCTCGCCTTCGACGACAACGACAACTTCGCCTTCGATTTTGTCCTTCAAACCGAAAAGCTTGTCATTTGTGAGGTCGTCGTTGTTGTCACCTATGATGTGTCAGTTAGAGAATCGCATGGCAGCATACACTTCTCTATTTGCCTTCTCAGAAGTAACATTCTTTGTAGCAACATGTTCTTTTTCTTCATCTGGAAGCTCTTCACGACTGGAGTTTACTACAGCCAGCTCAGTAACTTATTTATATCTATTGCTAAAAGAAATATTAACATCCTAAAAAGATTAATGTATAATCATCACCTTAAAGTAATTTGTTGCAAAATGTATCACTTTCTCAATCACAGAAAATACTACAGAGATATTATGTTTCTGAGTTTTGCATAGGCAATGAAAATAGTGACTCTTGATGATGATAATGCTAGCCCATAATAATGCAACAAGAATATTCACTTAGCACGCTGACATCACACCATACTTAGGCCTGTTTAAATCAAATTGACCTGTTCATCAAACCGTCGTCATTACGTATCATTTAGTTCCAACAATTCTGTCAGTTTACGATCGTTTCTGTAATAGGATATATTCACTTGTAGGTGAATGGAATGTATCAACTTTCTGCTCTGGTCCAATGATTAGGTATTTGGACTTTAAGTTATTGGGCCAGAAAGGTTCGGGTTTAAAGCATGCCTGCCTATACATAAAACTTCAACCTCAATTTTGGATGAAAAAGGAATGGTTCTTTAAAGGGCTTCCTTTAGCAAAGAATTACTACAATAACAACAAATAAAAAACTATAACATACCCTACAATAATGTTGAAGGATGTCTCTGCGCATCATAATACTAATGCTTAGCCAGAAATACGGAGGCCATAAGTAATCTCTCACGCGTGAAAATCATTACTATTCCAAACGATCATTCAAAAAACAGTGCAAACCTACTCATCCATTACAATCACGTTATTGAATCAACGAAATCAATAAACCACTCACGTCTTAGTACTAATTAACAATTTAATACGCCTAATAAGCAGGCACGCGACAAAAACCTCAGATAATGGAATATGAAGAAAAACCTCATTGAGAAACAGATCAACGACTCTTCATCAACGACTTCTTCAGAAACGTTTAGACATGGTATTGAATGATGATCAATCTTTAACGTAAGCATATTTCCAAGAACTTGACTGCCTCGTTAGTCTAGTTGTCGCATAACGACTGTTGTGCGCGAGGATTTGATTCCCGGGCCAGGCCGAAAACGCTTAGTGGGTTTTAGTAACTTTCACAAAGCATCCCGGAGTCTGGAAGTTGGTGATTGATTCACCCGTACATCGGAGAGTACGTTAATATCGGTCCTGCGCCTGATCTCTCTCCGGTCGAGTCAGATTACAGTCGGTCGCATCGGGCTATGAGAGTGAGGGAATAGGGAGGGCATCTGTGTTAGCGCAAATGCTCGTGCACTATAATATGCCCTGCGCTGGCTGATCTCCTTATATGAGAACAGCCACATTATTTGATTTCTTGTGACTTCACATAATTAATTTTCTACTAGGGGTCTAGATACTTGATGCTGATAATTTTAAGCACGTCTACAGAAGCCAATGATATGCTAGACCTTACTCAAAATAACACGTAAAAGTTAACTATTCATATTACTATTAGTAGGCTATAGATGATCTTCCAATGACATCTGAATACACTCAAGAAGAGTCGTGCGTACATTGGTCACGCATGACTGGGTAGAAACAGGTGAAGTTTACTACTCATGACAAATGACGTCACGGCTTTGTTACCAATCAACCGTGGAGTGTTCACAACTGTACACCTTATGTTGTATTGTTGGGACAGGTGTAGGTGACAAGGATGATGTGAGGAGTAGTTTCGCTGGTAAAGGCGAATACGAAAATCGACGGTATTATAATGTGACGGAATAGTTATTTTGCCTAAGCATCAGGAAAATCATGTAGACTCTCCCCCATATTATGTCATTGTGACTTTCCTGCCTGCATGACACTGTAGCTTACCAAGTCTGACCTAATGCGCCAGTAATTAGTAACTTTTAACCGACTTCAATTAAAGAAGGAGGTTTTTGAGAGACCATTAATTACGGCTTAATAATAGCTCAGTATGTTCAGAGATTATCTTCTCTGATCTTATACTTACAACTCTATTTATTATCCGAAGAAGTAAAGAAAACTACAGTTACCAAAGCGATTCCACAAGACGGAAAACTGTAAAAATCTCAAAATCTGCATGAACCCAAAACGTGAGGAACATATACATAAATACATACAAACTACGGTTTAAACTAAACCGAACATTACTATTCGATCCACGACCCGATGGTTTAAGTGTTAACGGAATCCACACGTGGGTTGAATTCCCGGGTGAAGACAAACTGGTTCTAATAGACTCCTTTTTGTTACAGGTATGATGCTGTACTGGTTTCAAGAGGCTTCCAAGAAGGTTGGATAGGTTGAAACTGAGAATTTATTTATGGTGCTCACAGTTTTTGTATGATAAAGTGTACTCGATTGTATGAGTACCGATTTAACTGCGGATGTCAATAACTTGTCTATCTTGTTGATTTGGTTACTAGAGATAGGAATTTGACATTACTTGTATGGAGCTAATGTCAAAATTCTATGTCTAGTAAGCAAATAAACAGATAGATAGGTTATTGGGAACGGTCGTAAATCGATCATGTGATACTCAACGAGATAGATACCCATTCACAAGCAGTTTTTTTTGCGTCTACAACGAGACAATGACTATATTATAACTTACTTTCAATAAATCACCATTGAACACAGACAGGTCATTCACCTCAACACTAATAAATCGATCGTTATGTCAAAACGGTTAACCGTTCAGACAGTAAGGCAAAAACTAATATCTAACGCCCACATGTACTAAGGAGTGCCTGACCTACCTCAACAAGATTAGACCAGCACCAGATAGGACAGATAAATCTGGATATTCTGCCTACCTGGATGTAACGGGTATTTTCAGTCGCGCCCGACCGATACTCCCGAAGTAGATTCTATTTAGAACCTTCACTCTTTATTTGGGTTGTAACCTAGATTTGTCGTTCTTGGTTATTCTCGGAAATAGCTTACCTGTTTTGGTATTATGTCAGGTGAATTAATGGGAAGAATCTGTTTCTGTATTTGGAATTTTTCGTTTATTTGAAATCCAGATTTAGTTTGCTCTGGTTCTGTTATTGGTCACTCTTCTTAATCAGGTCATGCTGTACCATGGGTAGTCTGTTGTCGCTTTAATTTGCGCATAGAAACTTCAGCAAATTGTGCCAAATAATCTCAAACTAGAATTTCTCTGGAATCAATTATAAATATTGACGAAATATGCGCAGTATTAAATGAATATTGAAACGCAAATTAAAATACTTCAACTTTTGCTAGTCCCCTCTGTCTCAACACCTTTTTTTTTTTTTTTTTTATCAGGGGGAAAATCCTCATGGACTAACCTCCACCTGGGGTCGGTGGAGGGGTGTGCCGGACTCTTACCGGCTAAAAACGACCTTTTGTCGAGGGCACGGGTATCGCCAGAGCATTCTTCCCCACCCCCGACAGGTATTGGCCCGCCAGATGGTCGAGGCGGGCCCCGTCATCCTCTGCGGCCGTCACCAGCGGCCACAGTACTCCAATAACAAGAGGCGCGCGCAACACAACGCCACCGTCTTGGGACCTGTGTCTGTTCGGGCGACAGACGCCCCTAGTCTGTCACCCGCAGGTCGCGCCCTATGGTGGCCGGAGATAAGCCACTCTGCGACGCCCATTACGCCTGCTGCGGGCGGGGAGAGAGGTAACAGCTTCTCTCTCCCTTTCCGCCGCCTCCTTTGCGGCCATCACATCCTCGCAAAAGGAGGCGACGGCATTCCACCCCTCTTCGCTGCCGACCATATAGGAAACGACGGCCGGCAGCGAAAGCTCTGTCTCAACACCTAATCTATGGCCACCACACCTACATTGTGTCGTAGGTCCGTACTCCGTACCAGTAACACATTTGATTGATACATTCACTTAGGCCCATTGTGGTACCGATGCTATCCATTGATAAAACGGCTAGGCTTGACAATAGTATGACTTTGATTTCTAGTCACGAATTGTACTGTGCACACAATAAACGTTAGTTAAATTGATGAGATTATGCTAATTGGGCATAAATTGTTATCTTATTTATTTGGTAGCCATTGTTGTCGGTTGATATATTTTATATTGTAACTAGCTTCTGCCAGCGGTTTCACCCGCTTTACCATGGGAACTACCGCGCGCACCCGGATAAAAAGTAGCCTATAGCCTTCCTCGATAAATTGGCTATCTAACACCAAAATAATTTTTCAAATCGGACCAGTAGTTCCTGAGATTAGCGCGTTCAAACAATCAAACAAACAAACTCTTCAGCTTTATAATATTAGTATAGATTTCGAAATCAACTACTCGCGTAATCTGATATTACGTTGTGGAGTAAGGGGTGTGTTAAAAACCTTTAGTATTTCAGTATAAAGTATTGAAGAGCGAAGTAATGTTTTGCTACTGTTTTCATTCAAATAATGTAAAAGGAAAATGATGGTCTAAACGCACCCTTTGAATAACCAGATAGACGGCCAGTTTCATAGATTCCACATAAAGTTCTAAATGACATCTGATAAATCATGTCGTAAAAAAGTAGACAAAATTGAAAACATTTATATGGCACTATCTTATAGAACTATCTTATATAGAACCTTATCTGATACCTGTGAAACTGGCCTAGAGACTTTTATGTGTGTTATGAAATTTGAGTTAAATAGTAAAGAAAGTTTTCATTTTGCATTAAGCTAGTTGAATGCTCCGCAATTTATGATGGAAACAAAGTGCATGCGGGAGTATCATCTTGCCTTCTAGTAAAAATGTGTGTCGATGCTATATATGCAACAAAATACTAGGAAACGTAAGAGAATATCTTATTTATGGACTACTAGCTTCCGCCCGCGACTTCGTACGCGGATCATGTCGCTTATGCCAGCGACCACGGGGTCGTCAAAATTAAAGATCTGAAGCGTCTGATGTCGTATTCTAAGAGCCCGTGGTAACGACGGAATACGCGAGGCGATTCGAGACGTTTCAGATCTTTCATTTTGGGAAGTCAACCCACCAGACGAAGCAACTTTTGCTATGACGTCATTCCTATACGTGCTATGGTGCAGCTAGGCTCTTGGAGTTCCAGATCAGGTGTTCCAAATATTCAAATTAAATATCTCAGCAAAGCAATTTTTACAATAGCACCATCCTTGTATCTCTCTATAGTTTAGCGAGCTTTATAGTTTAGTGTTGCGGTTCTGCATCAGGTAAACACTTCAAAAACATAGGACTTCCATACAAACTACCAACCCCCGTTTTACTCCCCTAGGGGTACCTATATTTTCGTAAAATCCGTGCTTAGATAATGTTTACACCCTATAAGTAACCTATCTGTTTTTCATATCTCTTTACTTCAATAACATAGAATTTCAATAGAAACTCTCAACCCCCGTTTTCACCCCTAGCGGTGGATTTTCATAAAATGCGATGATCTTAGGCAATGGGTGTAAACATTGCTATTGCTATGAGAAATCTTCTAAATTTCATGTCTCTTTCTTCAAAAATTATGGGCTTGCTATACAAATTACCAACCCCCTTTTTACCCCGTTAGGGGTGGAATTTCAAATAATCGTAAAACACGTGTTTACTTATTTATTTCAAGCAATAACTTCACGAAGTTTCATGTCGAAATTCGTAAATAATAATCGTT
>NWSH02000150.1:9303843-9323301 GCA_002382865.2 Heliothis virescens
TGCTTCTTAATTCTTCCAAAACGAAATGCATTAAATTCTCTTTACCGAATGTAACACCAGTAGGGCTCAATATCGTTCTGGACGATAATAAATTAGATGTTATTAGTCAAACCGTTTTCCTGGGCATCACCATTGACTCTAAATTGCAATGGGGTGCCCACATCTCAGCACTGTCAAAAAGGCTGAGTTCCGCAGCTTATGCAGTCAGAAAAATAAGACAGATTACTGACGTTGCTACTGCTAGGCTCGTATATTTTGCTTACTTCCATAGTATTATGTCGTATGGAATTTTACTGTGGGGTGCAGCGGCTGACGTACATTCAATCTTCGTTCTCCAGAAAAGGGCAGTTCGCGCAATTTATGGCCTCGGCCCTCGCGAGTCTCTAAGAGAATTATTTAAAGAAATTGACATTCTTACACTACCTTCTCTTTATATTCTAGAAAATATCATGTTCGTACGAAAAAACTTAAATCAATTTATTGTTAAAAGTGATATACATTCGATTAATACAAGAAACAAGCACAAACTAGTAGTTCCGAGATTCAGATTAACGAAATCAAATAAATCGTTTTTAGGGAATTGTGTCCGATTTTACAACAGGCTGCCTAAGTGTGTAACCGATCTCACGGATATAAAATTCAAAAACACTGTAAAATCCACCCTAATTAAAAAAGCTTATTATAAAATTCAAGACTTCGTTGACGATAAAGATATATGGCGCTAATTCATCTCTGCATGTGTGGCTTCCCTGGCAATTAAACTAGTTTTTCTTCTCTTTTTGCATTGTATAGATTTACAGTTTACCTTTCAGTTGCATTGTATAATTTTATCTTTTATCAATTGTTATGTAATAGAATATTTGTGAACAAATTATTTTTTTTAAAAAAGAGTGTCCATGGAGTTTCTTGCCGGCTCTTCTCCATGAGATCAACTTTTTGGAACCGTGCAACTAGTGTGACGTTTCATAGGAGCCTGCAAAGGCCTATTTGAAATAAAAACATTTGACTTTGACTTTGACTTTGAATATTTTGACTACGTATTGGGGAAGTACCGATTTTTTTTTGTGTCAATTTTCTTCAAATATAGTATTGCTGTTTCCATTATAAACGGAGGTTTTTGTATGTGGGCTGGTTGTCAGAATCTGAGAAATAAATAATTATGTACAAAACAACTTCACTATAATAATACAAGTAGTTTATTTCCATAATTAGCAATAGTTTAGCACAAAACCGGGGATTGTCCTTGGGTACATTTATATAGTGTATACAGGGATAATCGTCGGTTTTGTGTCACCATATCATTAAAATTGTCTCAAAAGGGCTTCAGCGTGTTGGCTTCGGCCCCACGTTCGCCTTCCAAAAATCCGGGACTCTATAGCCCCGTGGTCTGGTTAGAGACATACAGGATAATAATAGCCTTTATTTTAACAATCTTACAAAAGCGTTTCTTAATCTATTACATAATTTATACACATTTAAAAAAAAAACATATATCTGACACCGGTATGTGAAGATTGTCTTGCTAATTAGCAAAATGGTTGTCAGAATCTGAGAAATAAATAATTATGTACAAAACCACTTTACTATACTTTCGGAAAATCGAATTTCCGAAGCAATGTATCGTAGTGGTTTTTTTTCCCTTGCCTAAGAGTTTCTTTTAAAATCCACACAAACATTACCTACGTGTTATGAATTTTAAAATCATGCCCATCATGATCTTTGACCGGTCACGTAGTAGCAATTAGTATCAATTTCAATATAATTCAGTTGAAATTGGATCAATTTCTAATTATTATTATATCCTAAAATTTATCGTTGCAATATTTAAACTGTAACAGACAGCTGTTATTGGGAAGTTTGTTCATCACCACTTCTTATTTCCAACCATAACACGGTCAAAGGGGAGCGCTTTTGGGGGTGCTGTCCTTTGTAAATTTTGACGTGAAAAAGTGCTAATCTAATAAGCCTACTTTCAATAAATGATTTTGACTTTGACCACAAAAATATTATTTTCAGAATAGCAAACTGATTTTATTGGACAGCTTATAAAATACTAGCTTTCCGCCCGCGGCTTCGCCCGCGTGGAATTCGGTTATATCCTTACTTACGACACACAGCGCCATCTACAATCCATCCATCAAGCAAACAATATTTTTGTTTTCCTTCGGGAATATCTATTTTTTTCGGGATAAAAAGCCTACCCTATTATTTAATCCGGACTTCTAACTTTGCGTCTGCAAAATTTCAAAGCAATCGGTTCAGTAGTTACGGCGTGAAAGCGGAACAAACAAACAGTAAGGATGACACGAATTCGTGATTCATATTTTATTCTAATCTAACACAATACCTAACAACTCTGTCCAATAGCAACAAAAATAGCTATTTGCTCGTATTTCTAGGCGTGGCATAGTATAGGTAATCAAAAGATAATAAAACATTAAACGAATAGAATAATCTATGAAACATTAGTTCCAAGAATTAGATATTAGTATTATGATTAAATATGGCCACGTTCTTAGAACTTAATAGATTAAAATTTATATTACGAAGGAAGACGTGTATTAAACGCAAATTATATATCTGGAAGGTCACAACAACATTGTTATTAATTTTTAATCTTCTGTCGTCCTTGCAAAAAAATACAACTTAATGATTTTCAGTACAACAGCTGGTATTAATTTAGGAGTCGAAAATGGCCTGAATTGCTTCGAGAAAAGTATGGTACGGCCGTGCCGCTTTTTTCTGCTTGACTTGGCGGGGGCACTGCCGTGCCCCCTGATGTTATGTCACTTAATCTCATTAAGATCCTTAGGGAGTTTCCTTTGGGAACTTAAACAATACATTTTCGAAATACTACAGATGAAAGGAGCACCCTGGATGTTCACCTCCCATACCAGCTATAGGACCTATTTATATAATTATTAAGGTTCTTGCTAACAAGGCGTTCCGTTTCATTTGTCTTATAATTATATGTTTATTGTGTCTCCTTAGTGTTGTAACTCGCCTGAAAATGTCCTGTGTATTGTGTCTCCGCAGTGTTTTTATTCACCTGATTACATCCAAGATGTTAAAAATCAAAACAATTTGTTAAACTTTGATTTCCAATACTACTTGCAATACTCTTATTAGCATTGCAGATTGAATTACCATTTAAAAGATAAATTATCTCCTTCACGGGGTTAATTTTACAATAGATACAAGATGAGAATAGAAATAATTGAAGACTAACAATAGGGGCACTGGTTTGACCCTCGACCTCGTCGCCAGCGGTGATGTCATAGCAATCTGTTCTTACATTGGTATCATGTACTAGGACCTGGCTGATAGTTTTAAGGCAATTTTAGTGCGCATTTAGTAAGAACTAGCGTCTGCCAGCGGTTTCACCCGCTTCCATGGGGAACTACTTCCCGTACCCGTATAAAAAGGAGCCTCTATGTTATTCTGATATATAAGCTATGTTACTGCCAAGTTTCATCCAAATCCGTCCAGCAGTTTTTTCGTGAAAGGGTAACAAACATACATCCATCCTCACAAATTTTCGCATTTATAATATTAGTAAAATATGGGGTCTTGTCTAACGGGTGTCCAAACAGCAGATAGGATATTGTTTTCGATTAGTTATTTGGCAGTGAAATCTTTGCTGAAGGAATCCTGGAGATTTATGCATTGCTGGTGCGTTTAATTCCACGTCAGAGATCGTCAGGCAGATTTGAGAAAACTCGGACACTAGGGCTTGTTAGGTGATTAATCTTCTTTAAGAAGGTGCGTTGAAGTTTCTTAGTGAAGATCACTGTCTTAAAATAAGGTGACAAAATGAGCATGTATTTTCAAAGGAGTAAAAAATTTCGGAACGATGTTTGTGTATGGAACGACGAAATATCTGCCAGTGATAAATCTTATTATTATTCTTTATTGCACACTTAATCTATAACACACAGGAGATACAATACATTTATGTACAACGGCGAGCTTAACCCAGAATTGGGTTCTCTTACAGCCAACCTTAAAGCGATAGAGAGATTCGATAGGGGTAGGGTAAATCAGAAGTGCACAACAACAATAAATCATTGGACAAACACATTAATTATATACCTAACAATAAACTAAACATATACGTGTAGTTAAGCTACACAATACATAAACATAATACATATAGAATATTATATATACATACATACGAATAAAAATGTCATGCTGATAAATAGTATTGCTTTACTCGTCTCCTGAATACATCCAGCGATGGGCTTTCGCGTATCGATTGTGGAAGGGAGTTCCACAACCTCACAGCACGAACAGTGAATGATCCATCATAGCGGCTCGTAGTGTGGGGAGGGACACGGAGGAGAAGAGATGTGGAAGAGCGACAAGGTTTGCCTCTCGGCACAAGAAACTCAAATCGTTCCCGAAGATAGTTTGGAGAGAGAGGATTATATAGAAGAGAGAAGAGAAAAGAAAGAATGTGAGCATCTCGACGCCGCCGAATAGGCAGCCACTTCAACCGACTCCGAAATTCCGACACGTGGTCGTACTTCCTGAGCCCGAAAATGAAGCGGATGCACAGATTCTGCAGACGTTCGAGCTTATCTAGAAGTTCCTCAGTCGCGTCAAGGAAACAGACATCAGCATAGTCTAATAAAGGGAGAAGAAGCGACTGGGCGAGAGTAATTTTTGTTGGAAGAGGCAGGAACTTCTGGAGACGCTTAAGAGACTGAAACGTGCAAAATACTCTCCTGCTTACTTCTGCAATGTGTTTACCCCAAGACAGGTTGCAGTCCATCAGAACACCTAGGTTTTTAACGTGCGAAGAGTAAGTTATTATAACATTATCGTACAAGAGTGACGGCGGAGATTGTAGCCTACCTAGGAAATATCTGCCACCAATAATGATAGCTTGAGATTTTACAGGGTTGACTAAAAGTCCAAAACTTTTAGCCCATTGACTTATGTTGTCAAGATCACCATTGATGGCATCAATTGTCCTAGGAAGCTCTTCAAGCTGACAATGACGATAAAGCTGCAAGTCGTCTGCATAAAGATGGTAATGTGAAGTAAGTGACTTGGTGATGGCGTTAATAAAAACGGAGAAAAGTAGAGGAGAGAGAACGCCACCCTGAGGAACACCTGCAGCAAGATCACACCACTCAGAGGAACCCTCTTCGGTGCGAACCGACTGCGAGCGACCTCGAAGATAGGAGCTAAACCACGCAGTTACAGACGAAGATATATTAAGAGAGGAGAGGACACCTAGGAGGATGTCAAAATCAACTGAATTAAAAGCACTACTGAAATCCAACAATACCAATACTGTTAGAAGCCTGTTCTCCATAGCCAGTCGGATGTCATCCGAGATTTTCACCAGAGCAGAAACTGTGCTATGACCAGGACGGAAACCAGATTGGTACGGGCTCAGTAGGCTGTTAGAGGAAAGAAACTGAGACAGTTGATTATTGACAACACTCTCAAGGACTTTGGAGAGGATCGGAAGTATGGATATAGGACGGAACTGGGAAACTGAGGAGGGGTTGGGTACTTTGGGCAAAGGCAATACATGGGCTTTTTTCCATGCTGAAGGAAAGGAACTGGTGAATAAGGAGTAGTTGATGAGATGTAAAATCACAGGAATTAGTACATCAAGGATGGGAAGCAGCATTTGAAGATGAAGTCCATCATCTCCTACTGCCTTTGAGGAAATGGATAGAATGGCACGCTTAATATCTCCTTCGGTAGCTGGATGAAAGGAAAACGAAGTACAATCTGGCAGAGAAACGTTCGAAAGATAATTAAGAGTGCACGATTTAACGTTATCATCCAGTGTTACTGGTGACTTCGAAAAATGTGCATTGATCGTATCAAGATCTATATCGGAACCACTGTCATTAGCAGCCTTGCCGATACCGAAAGACTTGAGGAATTGCCATACTTGTGCAGTGTTAAAGTTTTTAATGGAGTTATGAATATGGCGTCTCTTCGCATCTCTGCACAGACGACTGCAGCGATTCCGTAGCCTCTTGTACGAAGTCCAGTTCTCGTCATTGGGATCACTTCTGTACCGTCGTTTTGCCCTATCCCTTTTTGCCATCATCTGCTTAATATTTTCCGACAACCACGGGGCCGGAAGATGTCTCACTTTAACCTTTTTGAGAGGAGCATGTTTGTCGAAGAGAGACAACACTAACTTGTTAAATTCCGAGACCATTGCGTCTACATCATTGCAGTTGTAAACAGGTGACCAGTCAATATTGCCCGCATCTTCCCTCAAACGATCCATATCAATGTTCTTGAAACTGCGAAGGAAAAGAAATTTAGATTTACGCTTAGGTGGACGAATCTTATAAGATAGAAATAGAAGGTCATGATATGAGAAAGAGGCAGGGAGTTGTCCATGAGTGGCTACTTTGCTGGGGTCGGAAACTAGTATAAGATCTAGAAGTGAAGGATTGCAATGGGGGGCGTGATGAGTAGCGTTAAGCTGAAGTATATGCAAATTGACAGAAGAGACAAGAGAACGGAGTTTGCGGCTGCGCACATCATCTTTGATCAAGCAAGTGTTGAAGTCCCCGAGGATAATAGTGTGCTCATAGAGGGGTGTAAGTTGTTCAAGCATTGTTTCAAAAGAGCAGTAATAATCTATTGTGCACAATGGATTATAGAAAACCCCTAACAATAGTTTGTTGTTGCTGAAAGTAATTTCTATGAACAAATGTTCAGCAGATTTAGAATAATCACTCGGAGACTTATCGACGATCTTAAATGAGATATCACCACGGAGATAAATGGCAACCCCTCCGCCTCCCTTGCCAGTTCTGTCATTACGAACAAGCTTGTAGCCGGGCAAGGAATATTGGGTGGAAGGGAGTGCTGGTTTGAGGAATGATTCTGAGACAAGGATGGCATGGACAAGGCTGGAGTCAAAGGAAGATAACAGGTCCGCATGATGAGCAGGAATGCTTTGGGCATTTATGTGGACCGTGTTAAAGAATTTGCTATAAGGTGAAAAGGCAGTAAAGAGCTGATCGCGAAGATGTATAGTATCATCACTGAACGCACTGGCAAAACTCGCATCAGATGCACAAGACGACGAGCAAGACGCAAAACTATCATCAAAATTATCAAACATAACAAGATATAAATAAATATAATATATAAAATATATATAGTTCTTTAAAAATATTTAACTAATAAAAAAAAAAAAAAAAAAGATTAATAACAGTTAGTACCTGCTATCAAACTCTCGATGCACTCGCCAGTTCATTGAAATGATCAAAAGACACATGTCTAAAAAAAAGCTAATGTTTCCGAACGTGTATAAACTATATAATCTACGGCGTACAGGTTAGTTGTCAAAGTGACACCACAACACAAAACAAAATAATAATTAGATGAAAGTGGAAAGAAAAAAAAAAAGAAAACATTACAACTCATTTTGCTGGCCGCCTAGGTCTCTTCCCCGAAGGAGTCTTGTTGGTCGGTGACCGCGTGCAAACTGGTTCTACAGCCACAGTAGCAGAGATTGGAAATTGTACCACCAATTGTTGTAGTTCCGCCAAGGATTCAATCTTCCGCCGTGATTTATTTGGAAGCAGAATCACAATCTTGCCCTCCGAAGTCCAACACTCCTTAACTCCATAATGCTTTCGAGCGGCAACAAACGCATCGTGTCTGGGCTTGGTTAGGAACTCTGAGAGAACCAGTCCAGAGCCCTTTAACGTTGTCTTGCTCCGCCATACTTCGCTTCGCAGATTATAACTCTGGAATCTTATCAGCAGTGGCCTTGACTTACCACCATCAACTCCCAACCGATGACATGCTACAATATCTGATGAAGAAACTTTAGCCACCTGCATCTTATCTGTCAAAACTGTGACAGCTCTGGATACAGCATCTTCGTCCTTCTGTTCCGGAAGGCCATGGAGAAGAAGAACTTTCCTTCGAGAAGCCATCTCATGACGGTCCAAACCCAACGTCAATAATTCGACCTGCGTTTTAAGGGCACTCATCGTCTTCCAGATGAGACACTTAAAGTCGGTGAAATCCCGGGACAGGCTGGCAATACTCTTATGTGAGGCCTCACTGCTGCCAACACTCTTCAGTTCCTCCTCATAAGTGGCCATCCGCGTAGTGAAAGTGGTTGACAGTTCTTCCATACAAGTAGTCAGCTTGGTGTATAGGTCCATTTTAAAGATGAGAAGATGATTGAGTGATGTTGAGAGTGATGTTAGAAATTGAGAACTGAGTGCATCAAGAGATTGTGCAATATTTTAGTGCATTTGCACAGTGCAATAACTGTTTTATATATTATTAAATTAAATAAAACTGAGGAGCTCTTTTTAATTGTGTTGCTTTTCTAACTACCCTCACAAAAAAAAATTACTTATTTGAATCGAGAACCTCACGTTAATAAAGAATTTAAAAATGAACTATGTTATTATTTCGGTCAAAAACCCATTTATTTTTATCAAGCCGTCATATAAGTCAACATTCCACATGTAAAACATGTGCGCGCTATAAAATCAGAACAAACTACCATTGAATAAGATTTATATAAAGATTACGTTGTGTTATGTGCCACGGTATATTGTTCACGAGACTGCACTCATGCACTTTTATGAACTTCAATCAACTGCATTGTTAAGCTTCAGTTTATTTTATTATCACTTCATATCGTCTGATCGAGATTAAATATCATCTTGAAATCTGAAGAGGTTTGGTGGAATCCATTTCCTGATTTGAAAAATTCTTTCAGCGTTAGCTCATATATTGAGAAAGACTATAAGGCTAGTCTTTATCCGGGTGCGTGAAGTAGTTCCTACTGGACACGGCTGGCGAAAATTAGTCGTAAATTAGTGTAATTTCGATGTTTTAGTCTACCTGTGCAACCCGACCACGGTCGGTGCAATTCGGCCGAAACGTCGGGAGAAAAGAGGTATCGTAAACCTTTACAATTTCATTGCGAGTTAGACCCGCTGGTTATCTAAAATAGTGTAATTTCCTTCTCTTTCTGCACAAAATAAGTCTTGACCATCTATCTTATTCCTAAGTTGATATGGACAACAGTCACCTTTGCCTTTTTTCCGATAATAATTGGATCCAGGTTGTAATCTTACAAGCTGTGTCCAATTGAAGGCTATGTTTACATGAATCGTGAAATTGGTGATAAAGGATTATTGATATCAGGCACGTTCAATCCGAATTCACAAACTGGGATTTGTATAGACGCTTCTCGAAAAATTTGGGTACGGAGGTGTGGAAACGAAATGGATAGGTATAGGTAGGCTATCCGGTCAGAAGTGGGACAGTACCCGGCTACCAAAAAAGTAGCAAAAACTTTAACAAGTGGTAGATTAAATTATCCAAACTTCATACACACGACAGCACATCAACCTACCTTATCTATCAAATTGCTTCAATACATTTTCAACCTTATCACGATAATGGAAGGTTAATTATTCAATTGGTATAATTTGACAGACTCGGGTAGTCTGTGTGTTTAAATGACACACAGTTTGATAATAATCGATTCTCATGAAGATAAAACTCGTACGTGTTGATTGAACATGAGATCAAATATCATATCTTAGAGTGCACTCATTAAACTCATCATAACAGGGTGTTAAAATTGGCCTACACTTCAAAAGAATTACGGCGCCCTGAGTTCAACCTCAAGCTCTGTAACTATGTATAGCATGGTTGCAGGGTAGCCATAATATGGGCATTTATTAGGGACCATTTAAAAATATTCAATGTTAGGTGTTTTCTGCATTTTGGGCGAAGTAACTTGATAAAGGTGGTGGTAAAATTAAGTAAATAAGTAAATTAAGAATAACTTCAGTATAGGAGTTGTTACTTACGACGCCAATATTTTAAAAGCGAAAGTTTATGAAGATATTTGTTGCTTTTTCACGGAAAAGATTCTGATCAAAGTTCGCAACAATAAAGCTGAAGGTAGGTAGGTAGGAAGCGGAAGAAACAGCATAACGGTGGACACTGGACAGTTAGTTAGAAATACATAATTAAGAAACACAATTTTCATTCAAAAATAATAAATCACCATCCTCACGTAAAAACGACTAAACTTAATAAATAAATCGTTTCGTAAATATACATACATAGTGTGTGAAATGTTCCACATTTTATAGTGCATACTACAGCCTGGAATGTGACTTTATGTAACGCAACATATAATGAGTGAGCACATAAAATTTATCGCGCCGTGAGGTGTTAAACGTTTGCCATTACTTGGCTGAACTTCAAACGATGCAGTTGAAGTAAGGACACCAAAATCCGCGAATTTATTTCAGGATATCTTACAGGAGGCGATGTGTTGACGGGGATATGTCGTTTTGAAGATTTGTTGACGTACGTGAAATTCTTGGTGAAAAGTGGATTTGTATTTTTAGGATTATTTCTTTACATGAGTAGTAAAATAGTAAATTGTTTATAAGTGAATCATGAAACAATGATCGATTGCTATCGTCAGTATCTACTGATAAATATATATGAATCAAAATTGTCTCTACAATTTCCTTTGCACTCACAAAATTCGCAGTAACAGACCGTAAAAAAAGTACATACAAATATTTAACATTATAAAAACTTAATCTCTCAAAACGCCCAGAAGCGAGCGACGAAACATTGTTTTACGAACTTTCGGGTTTCAAAACTGACGATCACGTGATACCTGTCGCGAGTTTATCATTTTTTCCGCATCACAAAAAGTGCTCAGCGCCGTTAAAGAAGTTTTCACTTCAAAAAATAATTTTCTCACAAACCACATACCACCTCGTAATAATCCCAATAAAAAATCCACTATCCCACTTCAAACAAACCACGTGGTCACAACAGCTGCTATAATAAAACCGCGCTCAGTGTATGAGGATTAAAATAGCTCTTCCCGGTTTGATGAACTTGACATCAACACAACATCGTGTGTTATGAACGAGCTTACGAGACGGGAAATTGTGGCACCCGTTTTTTGTGCACGCAAGTGTGTGACTACTGGAGAAGTGAAAACTATTGTGATAGATCGTGAAATGAAAATGTAAAACGATTTGAGTAGGTATAATGAGGCTTTTGTAGGATATGGCTAGATGGAATGTTACTTGTTAGATGACGGAAGATCGGAAGATAGAAGAGTATGGAAGAAGAACGCGTGTGCACTATAATATGTCCTGCGCAGCTGGCTGATCTCCTTATATGAGGACAGCCGCCGTGTCCGACAATCGGCTTGTACGCTATTATTATTATTATGGAAGAAAATATGCTGCGGAGGCCCAAACCATAAAATTGGGATAAGAGCAGGATGATGATAAATTTAATTCCATGGAGGATCGAAATACTTAAAAACTTTAGTTCGGCTCAGACAAAAGATGTTTCGAAAACCTATTTTAATTGCTCAACGATGATCGTGACTTCAAATAATCATGTCAATTAGAATTTAATGTTTTGCAAATCATTAAGTAAATCCATCAATACGTTAGGTCATGTTATTTTAATGTATGCAATTACTAATGACTTCATCACTCGTTATCACACGAACAGGAAATATTATTTAGATTAAATGTTTTATTATGTAGTTCAATGTCAGGAAGGACTGTATGTATTTAAATATATAATTAAAGATTACATATTCATGTCATTGGATATTTTAAATTACTCTAAGCATCGGAGAAGAATTTTGCCCATCATGGTTTCAGTTGAAAGAGGCCCATTAGACGAAGGCATACACCAAGGATCGCCACTTAGGTCGGTGTTCAGCAATCTTCTTGCACTGTTTCCCGGTGATCTTCGCTAGACCGTCCGCGGAAACCTAATGGTAGCATCATGATCATCTAGTGGGTGGTAATGGTAACCCATGACTGTTAGTATATTCATTTACGGCCGTTCCCTATAACCTATCTAACTCTGGATTTGCTTACTAGAGAAAGAATTTTGACATTAGCCCCATACAAGTAATGTCAAAGTCCTATCTCTAGTAAGCAAATCCAGAGATAGACAGAATATTGAATTCCGCAGTTAGGTACATTTGACGTAGACATCTTGAGACGTAGGTTAAAATTGTGACTATCTTATTTTCAATAATTTAAATGAGGTTAGACTGACGAAACGACGAAATAAAATTGGGAACACAGCAAGAAGTCACCAAGCTAAAATGCCACTTTAGCTCAGTACACGTGGGCTTTTTACAGTCGAATAGGCAAACGTTACTTATCTTTAAGTACTACTTTACCTAAAAGTCTTTCTGTGTGATGGAGGTAAGCTTGACGTTGCTTTCAAAGTGCTCTACCTATCGAGATATTTTCCCTGTAGACCAAACACATGAAAGCAGCATTTCAGAATTCTTGCAGAGCATTCTTTCGTTAGACTCTAAAAGATGTAGTTAGGTGTGTTATGGTAAAATTCCACCGGATTGTGGCCCCAAACTCAAGTAAAATATGTAGCTTTACAATAACTGGAAACTGAAAATATCAGGAGGTAGTGGTTGCTTCAGGTCGTCAAAAGACTTTTATATAGAAGCAAGAATAATCTTTTGGTCAATATCTATAGGCAAACCTAATGGTTATTCCCTTTGCTCCGGTTATATTCCTTACATATAAAGGGTTACTTGTAATTCGACGTATATCCGGAAGGAGGTAATAGAAGGGCCCAAGAGCAATAAATTAAGCCACTCTTACCTCTGAGCAAAGTTCAGTGGTTTGCGAGATTTTCGCAATTTTTGTTTTGTATGTGTCTTACTAATTTGCGCCCAAACCAAATGCGTCCATGTATAAAATCGACGCTACCAAATCCAATACTGTTAGATTTCGACATCGTTAAGCTGTTCTATGAGGCAGAAAAGTGCGTAAGCTTGAGAGGATTAGTCAGAAGGTTTTCAAATGGTGTAATAATGGCCAAAAAGGTCTAAGGTTGAATGTCGAATTTTGGGTAAATTTCCAAAAATCCAAAAATTGCCAATATCTCGGAAACCACTGAACTTTGCTCAGAGGTAAGAGTGGCTTAATTTGTTGCTCTTGGGCCCTTCTATTACCTCCTTCCGGATATACGTCGAGTTACAAGTAACCCTGTAGTTTGTTGGCAACATAGTACTGTAAGTATCCCTCTATATTGAAAATCCTCGTTTAAACAGTTTCATGAAGCTGTTATCATTATGTAAATTAGCTGGTGCTATCTCATGGTAGCTAGATAACTTTATTTTGTTAACTACCTTATCTTTTTAGGACAAAGGATGATTTTAATATTAACAATGTTGATGTTACATAGATTTTGAATGACTGATAAGAGTTAATTTCAGTTACTGTTGCAAGAAATTCATGAGAGCAAATACTATATATTTAGTTCTTTTTAACTTCTTTGTGAAGTGAACCCATATTACGGTAGATAACTACAAGTCCCATAGCCGTTGTGACCTGGGCTTTTGAATCATAGCACGCTAGAAAAAGAACTCCTAAATCTGAATCAAGCTTAATTAATAACAACTCACAGATTCCGGGATCATACTCGTTAAATCCCGGATCTCTATGTACACCTACAGGAAGGCATGGCTGATGACATCCGTGCCCGAAAACGCGTCAACTGCCTTTAATTTCATTATTGCCCCCTCCTATAAGTGAGTTTAATTTTAAAACTCTCCGTCGGTCATAAATTCGTCAATTGTTTCTTTTGTCCGTCCGTTTGTATGTATGTTTGTTTGTATGTATCTGTCAGCATGAGATGACATGTTAGGCTGGACTTACACTGGTGGATGAGCTTTATCTTATTTAAAACCGCATGAAATGCAGTAAAAACTAATAGGTATACATTTCTTTCTTCAGTGTTTTTGTAATAAATCAGTCTCAGCATTGGCTTTTGAGCATGAAGAAACGATGGATGGATTGTGCGAAAGTCGATGTGGTTAGAAAGAATATTCTTGTGAGATGACGGCAAATAGAAGAGTATAGTAGAAGAATATATACTGCGCCAACCCTAAATGAAGTTGGTATAAGGGCTGGAGGATGATAATACTGATGAGAAGAATAATAAAATAGTTTAATAAGTTTAAAAAAAAACAAATCAATTGCAAGACCAATCCAAATCGTTTATCATACGCCACAAGCATCAGGGATTCAGGATGTATGCGCAATATACATGTATGTACCCATTAGCACTTATACATACAACATAACTACAGTCACAGTTCTGTCGTTAGAAATAATTTGGCCGTTCCGTTTGTTTGTACCTGACCGTTGGCAGAAAATTGCTATCATCCTTTGAGGATGGGCCGATGTGTTCCTGGCTTTATTTCATCATTGTGTTAAGTTTGGGGTATGGTTAAAATAGTCATTGAATAATTTCATAATCAACTCGTGTAGATGAGACCTATAAGACGAAGTGAGAAACTGAAGTTCTATTTAAAGGAATAGAGATAAACCTTGATTGGGAAGAAGGGTAGCATATGATCTAGATGCACTGCGAGAATCATAAAGAGCTTCGTAAATAAAGGGCATATGAACAAATATTTTCTCGCAAATCCAGTAAACCATTCGTAAGTCTATGATAAATATCCTAGTTGCGTTTTGAAGTTACATTAAACTTAATTTTGATTATGAGACCCTAAGCACCAGATACACAGGTTCTGCATAAAGATCTAGATAGCTAACTAACAGATACTGCATAGAACCGTGTTTAATTTTGACTACTTTTGTACCTGTGAAACTAGCTATAAAACTTGTTACAAGCTTTGTATGGGCTCCAATACAACCACATCTTCAAGGGCAAACAACGTAACAGTCAAAATTCCCCAAAACAATGTTCCAATGAACCAGCGTTTGCGCATATTTGACAGGCCGCCGCTAACCAATCCGCCGTGCGAATGTTTACCGTTCAGTTAGCGCTAACTATAACTATTTGCGGACTCGCTTCCTGCTCAGTTAATGTCAAAGCAAACGTAGCTTCTCTTTTGGCTTTGTTAGTTAAACGTTCTGTTTTAAAACTTGTTTTTTTTTTTGTTCTTATATCGAAGAAATTAGTTCTTAGACTTTATTATCCACACTTTTCAACTTATCTAAGTACATAGAAAATAGGCATTCTCTAAGTCTTGCCGGGGCTTCGGGATTGTTTGATATCTACCGCGGTCCTTGTAGACTGGAAATCATTCACACTTCTCAATTTATGCGTAATGAAAAAGGCTTTCTCAAAGTTCTCTCGGTGTTCAGAATTATTCGAAAGAGTTTTACCCTTGTACAATGTACACAATGAGCTCCAGATGGAATAAAGTTCGGTGTTAGGTCAGTAAAAGTCTGACACACCCTTGACGTTGTGGGTGCAGCGGGTTATCTAATGATTGTCCATACAAAAAGTTTATTTATTTATTTATTTTCTCACCAAACAATATCATTACAGGCTTACGCCCAATGCAATAATGTGGTCTTATGATTTTAGAAATACCTAAAAATTACAAAACTAAAGAACTTAACATCTATTAAAAACTAGCTTCTGCCCGCGACTTCGTACGCGGATCCTGTTTTTTTTTATATAAACCTTCCCTCGATCTGTACAAACATTTTAAGACCAAAATAAGCCCGATCTGTCCAGCCGTTCTTGAGTTATGCGCTTACCAACACATTTAGCGATTCATTTTTATATATAAGAAGATTAAATAACAAAATACTAAAACAACAAAAAGCTAATCCCGTTCGTAACATAAAATAAACAACAACACCTTTGCGAATTCACTAACAGGAGCTGTGATCACATCAATTTTGATGTGTTGAATATTTATATTTTCTAATAGTTCTTCTACTAATATGCTATATCGCCACTGCTTAAACTTCAGCCTGCAGCTTTTCACAGATCGTAACCTTATCATGCCGGAACTGAATATTTTTCTATCTTTTCTAGTCTCCGTTCAAGCTCGTAAATCTTAAAATCAATCTTAAAATAAATCAACTTCATAGCAAAATGTCATTTAAGAATGTAAAAGGTATCAAAACAACCTTCAAAGTCCCGGAAAACGATAAAATAAATATGATGAAGAGCAAAACTTATTTGTGTAATATTTTTTCGATTACCCAAATTGTTAAGCGCTGATTACTTTAATTAAATTAATATTAAATAGGCTTAATGATTAATGTTCGCTCTGACATTATAAATCATGTTCCTGTCAGATCGTTTAAATGTGTTTATCTCGTGAATGGCTGAGCTAATTTGAATAAATAATAGTAATTATGATTGGATTTTGAATACTGTTCAATTGGAGCCCAAACATGTTTATTTGGTAATATTAAATAGCTTTAGTTTATTTTTGAATGTAATTGCTTCTGCATCATTAATTCAATTTTAAGCAATGACAGTGTACTATGACGTGCGAGATGGCTTATTCATTAATTTAACGAGTAAATTAAACTTCGTACTTTTGCGAATGTGTTTATAGTAAACTAGCCGTTTTCCCGCGGTTTCACTCGCGTCCCGTGGGAAATACTGTCCGTACCCGGATAAAAGATAGCCTATAGCACTCACGAATAATGTAGCTTTCTACCAGTGAAACATTGGTTCATTACTTCCAAAGATGACCCCTTACAAATTTACAAACAAAAAGAGGTATAATCCTCTTTATCATATTACTATTAGATTATTTACATGATTTGTTGCCGATTGAATGAAAATGCATAGGTCTTCAAGCCACGCAAATATAGTCTTCCACCGTTCAATCACAATCAAATCTACAAACCAGTTGATCTTGAAACGAATCTCACGAATAATCATGTTATCTTCTCAAACAATAAACACGCGACACAGTAAGTATTACTAAGAAAGAAAACTAATTGTCACAGTCGGCATAATGCCGACAATTAGTTTGTACGTTTGTACATACAATGGTGCAATGAGACGTACCATTGTTTGACGATAGACGTCCATTCATGACTCGTAGTAAACTGGGTTATCGGTAGTTAAGTAATACTGGTAATAGTTGGATTTATAATCCTCAAACCTCTTAATAGTGATGATGGCGTCCTAGCCGATTATCGGCCACGGCGGCTGTTCTCTTGTAAGTAGATCAGCTAGCTGCGCAGGACATATTATAGTGCACAAGCATTTGCGCAGACACAGGTGCACTCCCTATACCCTCACTCACATAACCCGATGGGACGGCAATCCGACACGACCGGAGAGAGATTAGGCGCAGGTGTAGCAATCACCAACTTCCAATTCCGGGCTGCTTTGTGAAAGTTTCTAAAACCCACAAAGCGATTTCGGCCCGCCCCGGGAATCGAACCCGAGACCTCGTGCTCAGCAGTCGGCTATGCGACAACTAGACCAACGAGGCAGTTCGTCCTATTATCCTAAGAATAACGCATTGGTTGCAAATGTGGATACCTAGAGAATCTGTGACTAATTGATTCGATAGTGTTGCTGATAAAATGAATAAATATTTTAACGGTTTATGTACCGACTCTAGCAGGTCGACCTACCAGAATCTGTCAAATTTTACCAATCGAACATTAACCTTCCACTATTGTGATAAAGTTGAAAATCTGTTGAAGAAATTTGACAGATTGAGGTACGTCTGACGTCTGTACGTAAAACATCAAATCTGAATGTTTTGTTAATGTACACTTATCTTTATCATCATGCCAGTGTATTGTACTAATAGGCGCCAACCATTCCTGTCTTGACGATAGCGTAAACACAAAACTGAATCAAGCGACCAACCGAGACACGAGCCCCCTTTTCTACTTCTACCAATGAAAATCTTTTAGGAATGCAGTATAACCAGTGCACTAACTCCGCATAATAACCAAATTCAGTTAACCCAAGGTTAACTAACCGAGGTTTTCGGCCAAACGGCGGCACATAAACGAAATATTACTGTAACTAATGTTTTATTACTGCACGTGAACAATGAACCAAATATGTGCATTACATAAGCGGTCAGTTTGTTTTGTGGGGCTATGAAACGCTGCGGTACAGCGGTTTAGGAATTTTAGATGTTTAGTTGTTGATACTCATTTTACAAGTAAAATCCCCAAATTGTGATTGCCTTATTTAAAAAATAGTCTTATTTACCTTTGGAACCTTTATCTTTGGAACCATTTTGTCTTTGGCACTGTTAATGTTAGGTAGAACTGCGGTCGATTATAAATTATCGCTACATGATGTGAGTTAGAATAGCGTTTTATTTAAAGTATCTGAAATTTAATGTCCTTAATTAAATTACGTCTCATGGTCTTTATTCCCCTAGTCTATTTTAATAATGGGAGTCTAGAGTGATTTTCAGCGACGGTGTTTCAGTTCTCATTAATGAGACCAGCCAGTTGCGCAGGACATATTATAGCACGCACATTTGCCCAAACATAGGTGCACTCCCTATTCCTTCACTCTCGTAACCCGGGAATCCGACACGACGAAGCGCTCTTTACAAAATTATCAAGATCCTTTCTTTAATTTTGACGTTGGAAAAATGCTGTTTTCAGTCTACTTTGAATAATTTATTTTTGATTTTGATTTAACTTAAACACGCTTACCGCTCACTTCATAGCTCCACATAATGAGTGCGGGCGATTCTCATGTTCCGCTCCGTATGTTTTGACTAACCCGTGCACTTCACACGAAGCAGGTGGAATACTAATCGCCATTTTGTAGGTCAGGGTTTAACTTCAAGATGTATATTTTTTTTATAACTTTAACCCGCTAATGCAGTGTTTTTTTAAAGTAATTTATTTGCGTTTTAATGTGGTAACGTTTGCAGAGCGTGCTTTTTAGTATTTAGTCTGTAAAAATAAATTTAACACTAGAATTTATTGGAACAGATCTTGGGAGTTTATTTTGGTTTTATTTGTAAGAAAAATGGAGGTTCGCAAGCATAGTCTATGTATATATTCTTATTGAAGTGCTCAAGCTTAAGGATATTTCTGTCGAAAGGTACTTATTCTGAGAAGTCAATTTTATTGGTATGACGATAAATTCTGCAGTACTAAACCTCCGAATCGTACCTTTGCGTACATTTACGTGATCTATTTGTAGATTTATACCTGCGGAAGGTAGCCATCTTACTGTCAAGGGTTCAAGGCCATTCTCGATTTATAGTCCAACATTTTTATATGGGAACAAATATAACGACCACCAAAAAATGTTGTGATACCCTTAGATCTATCACCAAAAAAATTTACTTAACACCAAAAAAATAAAGCCTAATTTTGCAATAGTACTACCTATTTTAGTCACAACTTGACTTTAAATTGTATTCGAACACCAAATATAGTAAATGATCACCAAATCTTAGCGACCAAATTAATGCGCTATTTCTCCCTAAATAAACCACTGTGATTACCATAAAATGTAGGCTTATTACCAAATAAAGTATTATGATGCCATATTTAGTTATGTTTCCAGCTTTAATGACAGAAACGAATTGCTGTAAATCCGACTCCACGCAGTCTTGTCTGCCCTACCCCTAGAGTGCAATTCCAAATCGCGTAGGCGCGG
>NWSH02000150.1:9335702-9346656 GCA_002382865.2 Heliothis virescens
AGCCCTTTGGTCACGGGTAGCGTCAACCAGCCGCCTAGAAAGTTCTTTAAAAATAGAGTGTGCATTCGTTGTAATTGTAGTAAAGAATCACTGCAAATCTAAGTTCCTATAACAGAATACAGGTACGGAACCCATATTTATATTACCAGAGACCATTTTTAACAAATTATTTTTGATACAGGACAGGTTTTTTTGATAATGACACATGATGATTTGATAAGATTCGGAAATGGTGAATTAGAAATGATATTTATTCGCGTTGTTTTTTTAATAGGTACATGATGTTAACTACATAGTTAGTTGACTACTTATTTAACTGTAAATCATATCTCGCTCCTATTTTCACTTCTTGTTTAATTTTTTGTCTCAATTATAAAAATGAGAACGCTTTTATCTGTTTATCTCTTACCAGCGGTTTCACTCGCATCCCGTGGGAATTACTGCCCGTCCCCGGATAAAATATAGCCTATGTCACTCGTGGATAATGTAGCTTTCGAATGGTGAAAGAATTTTTAAAATCGGTCCAGTAGTTTTTGAGCCTATTCATTACAACCAAACAAACAAACAAAGTTTTCCTCTTTATAAAATTACTAGCCGTTTTCCCGCGGTTTCACTCGCATCCCGTGGGAATTACTGCCCGTACCCGGATAAAATATAGCCTATGTCACTCGTGGATAATGTAGCTTTCGAATGGTGAAAGAATTTTTAAAATCGGTCCAGTAGTTTTTGAGCCTATTCATTACAACCAAACAAACAAAGTTTTCCTCTTTATAAATTACTAGCCGTTTTCCCGCGGTTTCACTCGCATCCCGTGGGAATTACTGCCCGTACCCGGATAAAATATAGCCTATGTCACTCGTGGATAATGTAGCTTTCGAATGGTGAAAGAATTTTTAAAATCGGTCCAGTAGTTTTTGAGCCTATTCATTACAACCAAACAAACAAAGTTTTCCTCTTTATAATATTAGTGTAGATTACTCCCTACATTAATGACATAACATGTTTACCTACAATCCGTCTACTCATGCCCTTAACGACCAGCCGTGAAGTTATTTACTCGCCGTGGGCGCAGTGGGGGCGAGCTTACCAAATATGCAGGTTTGATACCCGGCTGATGTCATCCGCTGTCGATATAAATGAGCTCATTATTGTGTCATTTATTGTCGTTGGTGGATGGTCGTAAATATTTTTTTTTTCGGTTGCGTGAAAAAGGCTTGAAGTACATAGGAGTATGGTTATCTTTTAAAGAGATCTTTAGTTCAGAGAGTAGGAATTGAATGTGTGTCTAGTTCAAAAGTCATTGAACTCGAAAAAAATATCAAATACTAATCTGCTAATAGGTCTGTATCTGTAGTGATATGTAGTTTGCAGACTGTATCTCGTCATTAAATTTTAGGTACTAAAATAATTTCAGACAAAGTTTTTGGTACTTCCAAACTCCTCAAACTCTTAAACCGGTTGCTGGACATACTAAGGATACATAACGAGGCTGAAAAGGTGGTCATCATGTTGTTATTTATATGTATAAGTTAAGACTAAAATAACCCAGAAACACTAAAGATTTTAACCCATAACGAAAATCAGTACCACTATTTTCAGCCCAACAATACCTCACCTACATAAACACACAAACGTCATCAAATCTATAACAGCACCATTCAATAAGCAGTTACCATAAGCACAGGTAACCGTTACTCCTCATTCAAGAGCTGAGCTTTTTGCCGCGCTAATCCCCTCGCCATTTAAGGCCACACAAGTGAGATGGTGACGAAAAAATATATATAGACGACCCGTCATGTTTTTGTGGGTATTGGTTGGTATACTGTAGTGGGAAACCTGATTATTGGATTAGGGGTGGCGAAGTTTGACTTTGGCTTGTCGATAGTCAAATTCAGGCTGGTTTTCAAAATTTTGTGTAGTGAAAAATGATTTATTTTTCATTTCAAATTGGTTTTTGAAATCGATGCGTTCCGCACGTCTGTCAGTTGAACATTTTAACATTTGAATAAACAAAATAGGACTCGTATAATGTTTGATTTTGATACATAATATTTTGTATATAAATATTTAAGTATACCTGCGACGCGTATATGAGTCTTTTGGTGTTAGGGTGTCCCATCGTGGTGATATTTGCTTAACACTAGGTGATTTGTTTTTACCTTTGCTCTCAATCACATATTTTTCAGGATAGTCAGAATACAAGTCATATGTACTTAAATCTACTTATACTATATACTTACCAATATTATAAAGCTGAAGAGTTTGTTTGTTTGAACGCGCTAATCACAGGAACTACTGGTCCGATTTCAAAAATTCTTTCAGTGTTAGATAGCCCATTTATCGAGGAAGGCTATAGGCTACTTTTTATCTAGGTGCGCCGAGTAGTTGCCACGCGAGTGAAACCGCTGTAAGAAGCTAGTAATGAATAAATGGAAAGATTCTTCTTAGCAACATATTACTCGTATCGGAAGCCTATCATGAATATTTAAATCACGATAGTCAGTTAGGTTATTCTGAAGGTGTAAAGTGGCGCCGTCGGACACCCTTTGAGTATGCGCATAACATTTGCAATATGTATCTTAACATAAGGTAGGTAAGTACATCATATGAAACGAGATTATAGTGCTAAATGTCCAGAAACCATCAAGTAATTTGGAACAAAATTTTGGGCTTTCGCGTCTCTGAAAGAGCAAGATGAAAGTCTGTATTACTTTCTCAATTTAGGGATGTCATGAAGGGTTACTGTGAGAGAGCATCTATTCTAATCTTAAAAAGCTGAAAAGTCTGATTGCCTGCAGGCGCCAATATCAGTAACTACTAAACTGATTAGTGAAATTATTTCAGCGTTAGATAGCCCATTTATCGAGGAAGGCTTTTTAACTGGGTGTGCGGAGTTGTTACCACGGGACGCGGATGAAACCGCCGGCGGAAACTATGTACGACAGGTACAGTCGACAGCAAGTCAGTGTACCCAAAATCTATCAAATCTGTCAAATTTTACCAATCGAACATTAACCTTCCAGTATTGTGATAAGGTTGAAAATCAATCGCAGTTTGACAGCTTTGTGTACATTAACTTGCTGTCGAGTACCATCCCTTTTTTTTAACGGACCGGTTACGTTATTGCAGACAACCCTAAATGCAAATGTTTAATTAGAACATTAAATACGTAATTGAATAACGGTAGTTAAATAGTTTTTTAGTCAATATCTCTTCTCTATTCACTGTCACTTTCGAGAGCATTGAATTGAATGTGGCACGCGTGTAAGTAACACTAAGCTACATAGGCGGGGATGGGATATATCAAATAAAATTATGTACAGACAACAGCACATCAAGTTACCACAATCTGTCAAATTTCTGCAATCGATTTTCAACCTTATCACAATGGAGGTAGGTTAATGTTTGATTGGTAAAATTTGACAGATTCGTATACGTTGACCTGCTGTCGTCTGTACCTACTTCTTAGGGTTCCATACCTAAAGGATAGAAACTTTATTGATTACTAAGTCTTGTCCGTCTGCCTGTTGATATGTCATCAGGCTGTATCTCAAGAACCGCGATAGCTAGCTAGACTGATAAAATTATCACAGATGATGTATCATATCATCGTTGCCGCTATAACAACAAATACTGAAAACTAGAATAAAGTATATTTTTGGGGGCTTCCATACAACAAAAGTGGTTTTTATAGATAATGGTTCGGAACCATTCGCGCATGAGTTTGACTCACACTTGTCCGGTTTTTTCCGGTCCTTCCGAGTTTTTGTTTGTTTGTATGTAAGTTGTAATGTCCGGAACTGCTGGACTTATTCCAAAAATCCTTTCACTGATGGAAATCTTGATTATTCCGCCGTGTAAAACACAGGCTATGTTACTCAAGTTAGTTTGGTATGCAACGCAGATAGGTGAAGTAGAAGAAACCTTTACAATTCTACAATTTATTTTCAAATGTTTTCTACGCCTTTTTACCTAATGGAAGTAATATAAATGCATGTATAATTATGTGCCATTAAATAATAGAAGTTGTATAGTACAAAACTTTCTACCGATTTCTACCAACGTTTAATCCCTAACAATAAAGTTTATGGAGCAACTGTAACTATAACACGTTCACCGTTTAGGTATACGAGTTAGCAATCGCGTTATCTGCTTACAATAAAACTAGATATTCTGATCGCGTTGTAAAATATATGCACAATCACACTTTATGCACATGCAGTTTGGAATAATTAAACTTGTACAGTCGGGAACTAAACTTTTAGCTCATTATTAGGTTAAAATAGCTGTCATTAATTTACGGTTTCAGGTCACAAGGGAACTACGAGTATACCGCGCGACAGAATTAAAAGTAGCCCATAGCTTACGTCGATAAATGGGATATCTAACACTGAAAAATTTGCGCGTTCATGCAAACAAATAAACATCGGTTTTATAATATATATCTCCCTGCCCTTATCCCAATCTATTTGGGGTCGGCGCAGCATGTTTTCTTCTTCCATTCTCTTCTATTTGTCGTCATCTCACAAGTAACATTCTTCCTAGCCATATCGACTTTCACACAATCTATCCATCGTTTCTTTGGTCGTCCCCTTCCGCAATATCCATCTACATTCATACTCAAAACCTTCCTCACAACATGATCCTCACTTCTCCGCATCACATGCCCATACCATGCCAGCCGGTTTCCGCATAATTTTTCGGTTACCGGTGCCACTTTCAAACTTCCTCTTATATATTCATTCCTCACTCGATCCATTCGCGTAACACCACACATTCCTCCATCTCTGCTGCATGCAATTGCCTTTCATTCATCCCTTTTGTGGGCCAGCACTCTGATCCATACAGTACAGCAGGTCTAACCATGGTCTTGTAGACCTTCCCCTTAAGTTTAAGGGGAAGGCGGGGGTCACAAATTGTTCCCGTAATCTGCCGCCATTTCATCCATCCTGCGTTAATTCTGTGCTTGACTGTCCGATCAATTTCGCCATCGCCCTGAATAAGTGAACCGAGATACCGAAAGTCGGAGCAGACTGGAAGTGGCTCGCTATCAAGCGTCATGGCTTCAGGACTGGAGAGACCGCCGAAATCGCAGAACATGTATTCGGTTTTGGTTCTGCTGATTTTCAAGCCAACATTCTCCAGTCTCTGTTGCCAATTTTCCAATCTGCTCTGGATCTCAGGTCCATCTTCACCAACCAGGACAATGTCGTCGGCATAAAGCATGCACCATAAAACATCGGTTTTATAATACATATTAGTATTAGATTAGCTTCCATCCGATCAGTATATGGGATATTAGGGAACTACATACTTCCAACATTGTTTTAGTACACCGAAGAAATATGCTAACTACTCCTCTGACCCGGATAAAAAGTGGACTATATGTAGCTTACTACTACCATGCTCTATCAAAATTCTCTCTGTATCAAATGTATGTATACAAACATTTTCATATCAACTTTAAAATCGAATTGAACACTGAACATGCTACTAGCATCCTGGCTATCGTGGCTTCTATCTCGACCTACAAATTAACAAAATGCCACTAGTCCCATACCCTTTATTACAAAACTAAAACCACTTGGGGCTATATCAAAAATATTCATAGATAAAAACTGTAAATAGTCACAAAGTGACCTTATGTAAAGGTCTTAATTTAAGGGCAGTCAGTAAGCACCTGCGATAGTCTCCCCTAATAAAGGGTAAATAGTGGACAGCTGGATCGAGATAATATCAATTGTAAAACGCGCATGTTGTGTTACTGTTTCTTTACCTTTATTGTAGTATATTGTGTAGTTTGAACTAATTGTTGGCTTGTAGCTAAGTTAGTAACCCTTTTCAGATGCTAGTTTAAAACAATCTAATTTTAAGTTGATATAAATTCCTTAAAACACTTGTATTAATTTATACTTTGCCCCATCAGACAGTTAAAGATATGTCTCACAGTGGTACTAGGCTAAAGAAAAAAGGTCGCTCTTTGTAACACTCGTCTTTTACTTACAGTTCATGAACTACACATCTTTTGTTTTTAAGAACTTATACATGATGAAAAGCCATTTGGACAAAAATGGTCAGGAGCCAAAACCCAATCAAACTTTTCTCCAAAATAGTCTTAGGACTATGATTTTTAGTTATTTAACATAGTAATCCACTTGTATCATCAACAGTACTCATTAAATCATGCTTGCCGCCTTGTAGTTGCAACACCCTTTGTTACATTCAAGTTAGCGAAATCTAGGTGATCGTGTAGGATGATCGCCTGCCTGGAGCTTGACTGATTGTCAGCATTTATCTTTGACGGCTAGGACATTGTGAATTAATGGAACTGGGAAATGAATCATAGCAAATGCATTAATGATGTCTTTGTCAAAAGGGATTATGTTTATCTTGATTTTAAGGGCTTTGTGTACCTATAGCTTCTCATTACGTCATCTTCCCTTACGTAATGCAGTTTGTACAGATAACAGCACATCAAGTTACCATAATCTGTCAAATCTCAGCAATAGATTTTCAAGCTTATCACAATAGCTGAAGGTTAATATTCGATTGGTAATTTGATAGATTCGTGTACCTTGACCTGCTGTCGTCTGTACTTAACGTCATGCTAAGTTTTTAAACTCAAAAGTTTGTATGGATGTTTTTTCTTCCTTCACGGAAAATCTAACTAATGGATTTCTATGAAACTTGGCAGTAACAGAATGAAATCTCTGTCTGAAGCTGGTTCAAAATAAAACATTTAAGTTTACCATCTATTATCTATATTTTCCTTTTTCTTAAGAAGTTGTATCAGCAATAACCATATCCTCCCAAATTGATCTAGAAATCGCGACATTTATGACTATGGCTTCATTTTAACGTGCCATATATGTGCCAAATTACATGCAAACTAACAATAAACTATGCCAACTCTATAAGGACACGTGGAAAATATTCAACACTTCGATAAGTGCGTCATGCAGGTATCTTCAGAAGAGTCATTCTTTACAAATAAATCTGTCTACATTATGATGTTGCTTTGTGAACCCTTTAAGTGCCAGGGTCCATAGCCAGATTCCATGTTGAGATCTAAAAGACACTTCCAATTATCCAGGCCTAAAGTACTTCCAAGATACGAAAGAGTTTTCACAGTCCTCAAGTTTGGAATCTTTATTTCTGTCAATTCGCTTGACTTCCAGTGGGAACTACGAGTACATTGCGCACCCTGATACAAGATATACCTATCTAGAATTTTTTTTAAATCGGAGGCAAACAAACAAACTCTTCTGCTTTACCATATTAGTTTAGACTATACACAATTAGCAGAGTACTCTTATGCCTAATTAGCGGCAAGTTTCACAGGTTCCAGATAGAGTTCTAGAAAGCTATCTGACAGATCATGCCGTAGAAAAGTAATCAAAATTAAAAACGTTTCTATGGTATTATCTGTCAGATAACTATTCAGAACTTTATCTGCAACCTGTTAAACTGGCCGTAAGTCTTTTGAGACCGAGCTATAAGATTACAGAACTTCTGTTATACCTATTGTGACAAACAAACTCATTAAAGAAAACTGCACCATATTCGGTATCGGCGGATCATTGTCGGTCGCGCCTACGAGTTGCCTACGCGCACCATAACCGTACAGTCAGCTACATTCCTCAGCCCTGCTTAGTGACAGATAGGCCTAATATAACTCATTAGCATTTCGTCAGACCTTGGTTAGTTTTTCTGCCGTATGAGGCGTCATTAGGAAATGGGAAGTGAGGGTGGGTAGACGGAATTGCCTTCAGAGAAAAAAAGCGTGGTTGAATATTGTATTCAGACAACTAATGAACAAAACCTTATTTTATTAGAGTTTAATACTGCTGTTTTCAAAGAGTTCTGGTAAATACAGTTATCTCTATTTGTATTTCTGTCAAATGAAAAACTAGGTCTAAACAATCTTGTGACGATGTAGTATGCCAAATATGGAGACGTCGTCTTCCTTTCCTGTTTGGTATGATACTTATCATCATCATCATCATCCCACTGCAGGGTACGGGTCTCTTTTCATACGGAGAAGAAATGATCGTGTGATGATCATCCTTGTACAGGATACAGAACATCAACCTACCACAATCCGTCAAATTTCTTCAATAGATTTTCAACCTTATCACAATAGTGGAAGGTTAATGTTCGATTAGTAAAATTTGACAGACTTGCTGTGGTCTGTACCTCTTATCTAAATCTATAAATTGGTCTACCATAAATATACTAGACTTTATGACATTCGTAGGCAGATGATCTGATTTACATTTCAGCTTGTGTTGTTTTGCTTGTAATAGAGCAAGATATGGTTTTACTGTATTGTGGGTAGACTATAATGTTTTTGATTGATGGGTTTCGCCATTTTCGAGGGTACTTCTGATTTGAAGGACATATGTTCTGTGTGATGTTATGTAAAACAATTTAACGGTTTTGTGATTTATTAAACTAATAAAAACTGAATACAGTTCAAAGTATTAATTGATGATATCATGATTTCCTTGATGGCCTAATTGGTCGGTTACATTTTTGTAAAAACTTTTCAGGACTGAAATCCGTTATCTATATCTATACTAATATTATAAAGAGGTAAAATTGTTTGTAAACTTGTAAGTTTGTTTGTAGGGGGTAGTCTCTGGAAGTAAGGCACCGATTTTAAAAATTGTTTCATTGGTAGAAAGCTACATTATTCGTGAGTGCTATAGGCTATACTTTATCCGGGTACTGGCAGTATTTCCCACGGGACGCGAGTGAAACTGCGGACAAACGCTTAGTAATAAATATGCTTAGCCTTTCTTCACTCTAACAGTGTAGCATTTTTGTATGAATGCACCATATTTCTGTGTACATACATTGCTGTTATTGCCCTTCTGAAAATGCAAAGGTTTTATTAGTTACGCCCTGATTTATGCCTTCACCTATCAATTATGTTATTTACAATCCTCTCGTAAGTTTTACTCCATTGAAATCCGTGACCGCCTTGACCGGTAACATTCATTGCATTTCCTACAAACGCAGGAAACAAAATCAAACCCTATATAAACCTAACCTTCCTCCATAATAATCATCCAACATTACTAACAAAAACAGCTTCTATAACCAGGTAATAAGGTTCAAAATTAATTAATCTTGCAACTTCAATGTATGGTTTACCTCCGCGTTCAGTTTACAGGAATCGTAAAACACTAGAAGTGCTAACATTCGCAAATAGAAAATCGTGTGAATGAACTCTTATGTTGATTGGATTCTGTTCCAGATGTGAAGTGACCTTTATGGGCAATATTTTGGTGCATTGTGTTTGTGTTATTAATTTACTGGTTATCTGGTCTAAACTTTAGCATCTGTGCAGTTGGCAAGTTTGATGAGTTACCTGACAGCAGTGGTTTCAGTATTGTAACTCATAGCTGGTTCCTCTGTTAATCATTAATTACCACTTATAATTTGCCAATAATTTGGTCGTCACCTCACAAGAAGATAAATAACATTATTGAGGTAATTTTCATGACTTAATTATTAGTACAGTAAAAGCTCTTCATTCGCGGGGTTTACGTTCCGTAAATATGCCGCGAATACAGAAACCGTGAATATGGAATGGTAATTTATATGGGGTTATAGGGGATACGTTCCTAGGCGACGGATGATAGCGGAAGATACGTGTTACTCGATCACAATTTTTGTAACGAATGGAAAATTAAAACAATACAACACGCAATGCGGTACTTATCAAAGGACGGGACGTCCATTTGTGACAGCATTTAATAATATACTTTATGTCATAACAAATAAGTTTATTTTACCTAAACATTATGTTTGTCCTTTCAAAGGAACCGCTGAACCAAACAAAAAACGCCGATAGCTTTTGAAAAAACAATCTAGGCGTAGTAATAATAAGGTCTATTTTTTTATTAGTTCACTTGTTGTCGCGATGACATATTATACAGAATGCTTTGTATTGAGGTATGTATGTACCGTTGTACTGATTCGATCCGCGAATAAAGAAATCTTAGGCCGCGAATAAAGGAATTAGATCGCATTTTTTCAATCCGCGAATACTGAAAACGCGAATGAAGGAAGCGCGAATAAGGAGCTTTTACTGTAGTACTTAAAGAAGAGCTCGTGGCTAAGTCAAAGCCGCGCGGATCGATCGATCATAAAGTTAAGCAACGCTTGGCGCGGTCGGTCCGTGGATGGGTGACCATCTTTTCATAACGAGTTCTTCCGTGTTTCGGAAGGCACGATAAACAGTGGGTCCCGGCTGTCATTTGAACATCTTTGGCAGTCGTTACGGCAGTCAGAAGCCAGAATGTCTGACAACCAGTCTACCAAGGGTGCCAGGTTGCCAGAGTAACTGGGTTGTGGAGGTCAGATAGGCAAGTCGCTCCATGTAAAACACTGGTTCTCAGCTGCATCCGGTTAGACTGGAAGCCGACCCAAAATAGTTGGGAAAAGGCTAGGCAGAGGCAGATGTGAATTATTAGTACTTCTTAAATTGAACATATTACAGCTGCTTGGCAGTCAAAATTTCAATGGTGGTAGTATAGACGACAGCACATCAAGTTACCACAATCTGTCAAATTTCTGCGATAGATTTTCAACCTTATCACAATCAGTAGGTTAACGTTTGACTGGTAAAATTTGACAGATTCGGGTACCGTGACCTGCTGTTGTCTGCACTTTCATATAAAGAATCAAGTCACACAGAACTGCTACTTCTTGCTTGCTCCTTGCATGGTGTGGGCTTGTACCATTTCACTTCATCAAGGAAAGTGCATACCCAACAAAAACAGACACAAGTTATTAATTTATAAACAGGGGCTCAGTTGCAGGCGTGGTAAGCGAAAGTGCACCGGTTTGTTGCAGGTCCGATGTCTATGCTAATGCTAGATTTATGATCTAGACTTGCTGTGTACTTGGTTGTGTTTGATTAATAATACTGATAACGTGGGCT
>NWSH02000150.1:9349495-9378867 GCA_002382865.2 Heliothis virescens
CAGATAGGCAGTCGCTCCATGTAAAACACTGGTTCTCAGCTGCATCCGGTTAGACTGGAAGCCGACCCCAAAATAGTTGGGAAAAGGCTAGGCAGAGGCAGATGTGAATTATTAGTACTTCTTAAATTGAACATATTACAGCTGCTTGGCAGTCAAAATTTCAATGGTGGTAGTATAGACGACAGCACATCAAGTTACCACAATCTGTCAAATTTCTGCGATAGATTTTCAACCTTATCACAATCAGTAGGTTAACGTTTGACTGGTAAAATTTGACAGATTCGGGTACCGTGACCTGCTGTTGTCTGCACTTTCATATAAAGAATCCAGTCACACAGAACTGCTACTTCCTTGCTTGCTCCTTGCATGGTGTGGGCTTGTACCATTTCACTTCATCAAGGAAAGTGCATACCCAACAAAAACAGACACAAGTTATTAATTTATAAACAGGGGCTCAGTTGCAGGCGTGGTAAGCGAAAGTGCACCGGTTTGTTGCAGGTCCGATGTCTATGCTAATGCTAGATTTATGATCTAGACTTGCTGTGTACTTGGTTGTGTTTGATTAATAATACTGATAACGTGGGCTAGGAATACAGGTGAAGCAAGGTTGATTGAATGAAGCTAAGAATACGCGATGGTTGGAACGCAAATATTGAGCATTTCTATGATCTTACAAAATGCCGAATTGACCATGTTTGTTCGTTTGAAGCTCGGGGTTAAGTAATAGTAACCGTCTGTCTTACCAAGGGGTATCTGGTTGCACCCAGGTAACTGTTAAGGAGGTCAGATAGGAAAAGCCTCCCCAAGCAAGGGGGATTGAGATTTACCCATACTCACCGAGCTGAGCATACGTGTTTATGAGCGCAGGGTGGGATATTTTTAGCTTCACAGATGCTGCTGCCCATCTCCAAGTAAGGCATTTAATATCCTACGTGTACGACGTTCACTCAACACGTTCCTTGCTACCCTTAATTTCGACACACGTTGCAATAGCTTGCACCCACTGCACTGTTTAACATAGACACCTACATTTGAAGTAATGGGCACAGGACTGCTGACTCATGTCATATTGCAATTTTGACAGGCTTGTTAGCATGTGCTACCAAAATATACTGCATAGATAGGATGTCTTGATAAAGAAGGCAAAGAAAGAGTTTCAAGAAGCTTTCCCGCTTTAGACGTAGTTATGGTACAATGTCTTGCATTTTATAGCCCAAACACATCTCCCATTTTAAAAGGAGATCCTTATCTTTATTTCATTTATCTGAGCTTTATCCTCTCTAGAATTCTGTGCAACATTGATACCCTGGAATACCTATCCTGCTTAATTTTCAATACTCCTTGACATTATTTCTATCAGACATATCAAGGTCCTTACTGGACACTGGATTATCTAGCTTTCAACCTAGATAAATAAAATCGTGTAGATTTTGTTTTAAAATGGCCATGCATTCTTTTGTTTAGAATTTGCATATTATCATTGTCAGTTAAACTTTTGAGGCTGTCCACATCAGACTTTATACTAGACAAGACTCTAGACTAAATGTTATGTTTATATTATTATCTGTCTAGATTATTTCGTATAATGTCACAGTTGCCGAGGCAGACCGCTTTTTGAGTCGCCTACACTGATAAATAGGGATGTCGAAAATGTATTGTTTGATTCAGATGTAGATTTGTGTTTAAAGGTTATGTTGATGACGTAAGCATTTGTATGAATGATTACATTTTGCATTGAGCTCATTCAGCAAAATGATACTTCCATTTCTGAGAACAGCTTCTCGCTATAAGGTTATTTTGTAACCGCAAATACAGCAAATTTTTATCTTAAAATGTTGTTTTTGTTCGACGAGTGGCGTTGTATTGTTGGAGTTCTTATTAATATTTATTATTCATTTGTTCTTAACGTTATTGAAAAACATATTTCAGATGACGAATTGTTTGTACAGATGAATCTTGTACACTGTAGCAAGGTTTATGAGAATTAGTTACATATTAATAATTCATCTATCCTGGCGCTCAGGCATATTGCTAAAATAAATGAGCAATGTTACTTCACCTTGTATTTACTTTTTCTTAGGTCCTTCAAGTATTTTTTGAATTTCCTCTCATGCCAGCCCTATAACACTTCCTAGCTCAAAGAGAAAGAGGCTCATTCGCCAAGGCTCAGCCAAATCTATTACCAATCTTAACGGCTCTGCGTCATAATCTGACTAACGACTCCCACGCATGCGCTAATTATTGCAAGTGTTGCTCATAGATTTGCTTTAGCCAGTCAGCCCTGTGGCGTAACTCTGAGGGCGTTTAACAACTTTGTTGGTACCTACTGCAAGGTTCTGAGCGCCTGGTACCTGTAGCTGGGGTTGTGTCGAAATACTGAACTGATTTTGATGATAACAATCTGGAAACTGCCTATAGATATAGTTAAAGACTGCTTACTGAGCATGTTGTTGTGGCTTTGGTTATCAGAAGTAATCAGAACTTGCAATCTTTTTTTTCATCCTGATTATTCATAGCAGATGCTGCTATAGAATTTAGCATGACGGGATTGTTCGAAAGAGTTACCGTGGCCCGTACGCGAAGGTTTCAAAAGTAACACGGTGGATTTTAGTCAGTAAAAGTCTGACTCCCTCACGCTGTACCCTCAACGGGAGGGGGTCATCTGATGATTACCCACCGAAAAAAAAACTAAAAGTACCCACAACTATCCCTTCCTTCCTACTTAGTCGTCAGGTCATCTATTCACGGCCCACACGGATAAGTAACAGCATTACCATAGCAACACTTTAACACTTAGCATTGCGTGACATTCTATGCTGCATACTTGCACCATATTTGAATAGGCAAGGGAAACTCTCGCCATGTAATACGAAGATAAGGAGACAGTGCTCATTATTTAAAATTGTTTATTTCTGGAGATTTTTTTTTGCGTCTCCTTTGCCCGAGTATGGTTCTTTAAGCTTCAGTTAATTTGGTTGACAAGACTGTCTTCATCTGCGGTTTCACCAGCATTTCATGAGGTCCATTCTACGTGCTCGGGTAATCTCAAAATCTACTCTGAAAGAATTTAACAAATTGGTCTAGTAGTTCTTCAGATTAGCCTATCAGGCAAACAAACAAACTCTTCAGCTTTACAATATTGGTATAGATGTAATTTCCGTTCTGATTTATAATCATAGCATATTCACCTGATTTCTTTCTTAGATCTAAGAAATCAACCATGCAAACATAGTACGTGGTAATAATCATTAATCACTTCATTAACTCCGTCCATTTTTGTCTCTGTAGCTTTTTTAACCTGTATTTTTTCTTCATTCAGCCAGTTATGTGGTCTATCTGGCCTTGTTTTAAATAATTAGCGTCTATTGGATATAAATCTGCATTGCGACCTCGATAGTTTTACCTTTAAATCGTGATAGGAAGAGTTATGGCGTGAGACTGGCAATTCTGTAAAAGATGATTCTGGAATTCTTAATGCATAGTGGTCTTAGTATAATAAAACTAAACTTTTTGAAATTTTCTGTCTGTTTGATTTGATCCATTCTCCTGTAGAATTTTGAGACTTATTTAGGTCATTCTTCTTTTATATTGTGTTATATTTATTGCTATACATATTTAAAAATACTTCTACTTCTAGCTGTTGAAATATATTTATTTACTTGACTAAATGAACTAACCACAAAATGATCCAACCATTACTATTCTAGCGCCATAGGCCATAAGTGTTGGATGTAACCAATCCATTTATTGGTAACATTAATAAACTTATTTGTGTCTGACTCAGAACAACCTGACATCTGGCCTTCCATGGAACTGTGACATCATTGGCGAATCACGTTCCGACTGTGACTTGAATTGGAAATAATTGTAAAGGAAAATAAACTTGTCCTAGATGTTATTTAGGTCATAATGAAGTTATTGTTGAAGTTTATGTTCCTAGTAATTAATTAGGTTATGAGATATTTGTTAGAAAATTTAAAATAGATGCTGTGTTCGAGGAAGTGATTAAGGAAAAAGATGAAGCAGCTTATAAAGTCAGGAGCAATGAATTTAGGTCATTTCCGAATTTTAACATTAAATACAAGAATATTCGTAATTCATTGATAATAAAAATATCTAAGCGCAGGCTAATCGAAGATGATCTTAATGACAAAAAAGCCATACATATTAAAATACAGGCGATAGACCAGACTTTGTATATCTAAATCTTTATCAAAGAGCTATATATGGTGAACATGCACTGATTTATAGTAAAGGCAATAAAAATACCTACACGCTATAGGTATTTGATCTCCTACATAAATTAGTAGTGGTCAAGGAAAATGTAGTTATTATTCTGTCACTTGTAATGTATCACTAATCAGTATTATGCATTCTTACGTGCATGGGTAACGGCCTCCTATGTTACCGTGAGCTCTTAATTAGGACTGCTTGATTGATTTGCCATTACAAGATCAAGTATTGAACCTTTTTGTGACGGATTGTCTTTTTCTTCATTATTTGCTTCATTTGGTAATTTAAAAGCTATGCCTAATGAAGATGAGGATATTAGCAAGGTTTGACATTTTTATGACAATGAGAAGGACGCATTTTTGGCCAGTTTTATACTAATCTTCAGCTTTCTTTTGTTACAGGTAAACACGAGATAATTATTAATGAGTTAATTAAAGACACTGCACGTCCTGAAACTCATAGTGTTATGTGGAACAAGAGGTTTGTACATACGTTATGATAGAGTTGAATTATCAGATGAATAAAATGATGAAATTTGCACCACCAGTGATTATGGACAAATCCCCCAACTTGAAGAAGGGCTTTGTCCAAATGTGGACGTTTTAAGGCTTCGACGACCACGGCTCCATGATGCTATCTATCTGCGTATCCTTACATTACAATAGGCCTTTAACATGATAAAGATCAATCAAACGTATGTCCAACCTGGATATATCAAGAAAGACCCTTGAAATCTTCGTTTCTTAACAGAATACATATCAAATGTTTTTTATATCCTTGAAGGTATCCCAAATACCTAAAGGATTACCTGCAATCCGTTTAAGACATTTTGAGCTGAGGCTCGCGATGTTTTAGTTTCTTTTTTAAACAGCTATGGTAGTCTAATATTTATTACTGGAGGTTTCTCGGTATCTATTTTTTCATGTTCATGGGAATCTGAGATGAACATGTTATTATTTATTAGCTAACAAGCTAAGGTCTTATCAAAGTCGTTGCTATGTTTTTGGTTCTTATTTGGTTCTATAGAAGAGTCTGTTACTTTTTACATAATTTCTTTGCCAAAATTCATGATGCATCTTTTAAATATATAAATAGGTCAGTTACTATAGTTTCAGCAAGTGTAGTATTCCGAAACTTTGTTTCATTAATAAATCTTTTCATAGCTCTGGTTGCTTGAATAATTTGGAGCTGAGCACATTTTTTGAGAGCTCGACTGTTTTCATTGATTGCTTTATGATGATAATGTTAGATTTCATAGAAATTTTCTATGTTAAAGGTAATCTAAGCCGCGTAACATTTATTGTTCTTATCCCAGGTGCTACTTATATATATCAACATCTGCATGTTATTTCAATATTATTATGAGTCATGCGTTTTTTACCTTTGAATCATCGATGTTATTAATTGCAATTGCAGCACATCCTGCTTTCTTCAGGAGAAAGTTGTAAATATTGAAATGTTCTTTTTTAGGGTTCCGTACCCAAAGGGTAAAAAGGAACCCTATTACTAAGACTTCGTTGTCTGTCTCCAGGCTGTATCTCATTAACCGTGATAGCTAGAATGCTGAAATTTTCACAAATGATGTATATCTGTTGCCGCTATAACAACAAATACAAAAATTAAAAAAAAAATGAGGATTTATATTAATTAATTGCAAAATTGTATACTAGAAGCGCCATCTATTAGAAATAATGTGCAACTTAAGTAACTCACACTTGATCATTCCTATTGTACTTTTTTCATAGATAATGGTACGGAACCCTTCGTGCGCGAGTCCAACTCGCACTTGGCCGGTTTTCTCATGTTTTGTAAGATACAAGGCATGTTTCCGAGACATGTTTTGTTTTATTATTTTCTGCATACATTATGTTCCTTGCCAATTGTCATATGAAACTTCGTCTTGGGAACTTAGTTATGCAGCTTTTGTTGGATGTTTGCCTGATTGGGAGCTTAAACCATTAAGCGCAATACTTTTATTGGTAAACTTTGACTTGAATACATTCCAATTTAATTGAGCATTCTCTTTTATTTGTCTTTCTTCTTTAATCTTATTCCTAAAGTTGTTTTTAGGAGAAATTCTTCTTATTGGCGAGCCGAAGGCAAAACTGAAGCCACGCGCACGATATTGAACAAATGACAGTATTTTAACATCTATACCATTTTCGCGTTATGATGAGTTCCCTGACAGTTCAAATTTTTCCATCATACGCAAACTGCTATAAAGCTATAACAACAAACCAACAAAATAAAGTTATTTTAAAATATTGTATCTTTGTTAATTACCAAGTAAACGATATTTTTTCATATTTTAAATGAACTAAATAAATATTAATGGCTAATAAATTAAATAATCGATGTAAAAAAATATGAGTTAAAACAATGTCGAAAATGACAGATAAACGAAACGGAATGTGACTTGCGTCAATAGAGATTGACGCAAGTTACTGAATCGAAAAAAAATCGATGTATAGTAGTGGCCATATGAAAAATTTTAAATTCCGATTCCATTTTCTTTGTCAACCGATTCGATTTAATAAAATAATCGATTAAGTTTCGTTAGGTTACATCACTCTATAGGTCATAATGAAGTTATTGTTGAAGTTTATGTTCCTAGTAATTAATTAGGTTATGAGATATTTGTTAGAAAATTTAAAATAGATGCTGTGTTCGAGGAAGTGATTAAGGAAAAAGATGAAGCAGCTTATAAAGTCAGGAGCAATGAATTTAGGTCATTTCCGAATTTTAACATTAAATACAAGAATATTCGTAATTCATTGATAATAAAAATATCTAAGCGCAGGCTAATCGAAGATGATCTTAATGACAAAAAAGCCATACATATTAAAATACAGGCGATAGACCAGACTTTGTATATCTAAATCTTTATCAAAGAGCTATATATGGTGAACATGCACTGATTTATAGTAAAGGCAATAAAAATACCTACACGCTATAGGTATTTGATCTCCTACATAAATTAGTAGTGGTCAAGGAAAATGTAGTTATTATTCTGTCACTTGTAATGTATCACTAATCAGTATTATGCATTCTTACGTGCATGGGTAACGGCCTCCTATGTTACCGTGAGCTCTTAATTAGGACTGCTTGATTGATTTGCCATTACAAGATCAAGTATTGAACCTTTTTGTGACGGATTGTCTTTTTCTTCATTATTTGCTTCATTTGGTAATTTAAAAGCTATGCCTAATGAAGATGAGGATATTAGCAAGGTTTGACATTTTTATGACAATGAGAAGGACGCATTTTTGGCCAGTTTTATACTAATCTTCAGCTTTCTTTTGTTACAGGTAAACACGAGATAATTATTAATGAGTTAATTAAAGACACTGCACGTCCTGAAACTCATAGTGTTATGTGGAACAAGAGGTTTGTACATACGTTATGATAGAGTTGAATTATCAGATGAATAAAATGATGAAATTTGCACCACCAGTGATTATGGACAAATCCCCCAACTTGAAGAAGGGCTTTGTCCAAATGTGGACGTTTTAAGGCTTCGACGACCACGGCTCCATGATGCTATCTATCTGCGTATCCTTACATTACAATAGGCCTTTAACATGATAAAGATCAATCAAACGTATGTCCAACCTGGATATATCAAGAAAGACCCTTGAAATCTTCGTTTCTTAACAGAATACATATCAAATGTTTTTTATATCCTTGAAGGTATCCCAAATACCTAAAGGATTACCTGCAATCCGTTTAAGACATTTTGAGCTGAGGCTCGCGATGTTTTAGTTTCTTTTTTAAACAGCTATGGTAGTCTAATATTTATTACTGGAGGTTTCTCGGTATCTATTTTTTCATGTTCATGGGAATCTGAGATGAACATGTTATTATTTATTAGCTAACAAGCTAAGGTCTTATCAAAGTCGTTGCTATGTTTTTGGTTCTTATTTGGTTCTATAGAAGAGTCTGTTACTTTTTACATAATTTCTTTGCCAAAATTCATGATGCATCTTTTAAATATATAAATAGGTCAGTTACTATAGTTTCAGCAAGTGTAGTATTCCGAAACTTTGTTTCATTAATAAATCTTTTCATAGCTCTGGTTGCTTGAATAATTTGGAGCTGAGCACATTTTTTGAGAGCTCGACTGTTTTCATTGATTGCTTTATGATGATAATGTTAGATTTCATAGAAATTTTCTATGTTAAAGGTAATCTAAGCCGCGTAACATTTATTGTTCTTATCCCAGGTGCTACTTATATATATCAACATCTGCATGTTATTTCAATATTATTATGAGTCATGCGTTTTTTACCTTTGAATCATCGATGTTATTAATTGCAATTGCAGCACATCCTGCTTTCTTCAGGAGAAAGTTGTAAATATTGAAATGTTCTTTTTTAGGGTTCCGTACCCAAAGGGTAAAAAGGAACCCTATTACTAAGACTTCTCTGTCTGTCTCCAGGCTGTATCTCATTAACCGTGATAGCTAGAATGCTGAAATTTTCACAAATGATGTATATCTGTTGCCGCTATAACAACAAATACAAAAATTAAAAAAAAAATGAGGATTTATATTAATTAATTGCAAAATTGTATACTAGAAGCGCCATCTATTAGAAATAATGTGCAACTTAAGTAACTCACACTTGATCATTCCTATTGTACTTTTTTCATAGATAATGGTACGGAACCCTTCGTGCGCGAGTCCAACTCGCACTTGGCCGGTTTTCTCATGTTTTGTAAGATACAAGGCATGTTTCCGAGACATGTTTTGTTTTATTATTTTCTGCATACATTATGTTCCTTGCCAATTGTCATATGAAACTTCGTCTTGGGAACTTAGTTATGCAGCTTTTGTTGGATGTTTGCCTGATTGGGAGCTTAAACCATTAAGCGCAATACTTTTATTGGTAAACTTTGACTTGAATACATTCCAATTTAATTGAGCATTCTCTTTTATTTGTCTTTCTTCTTTAATCTTATTCCTAAAGTTGTTTTTAGGAGAAATTCTTCTTATTGGCGAGCCGAAGGCAAAACTGAAGCCACGCGCACGATATTGAACAAATGACAGTATTTTAACATCTATACCATTTTCGCGTTATGATGAGTTCCCTGACAGTTCAAATTTTTCCATCATACGCAAACTGCTATAAAGCTATAACAACAAACCAACAAAATAAAGTTATTTTAAAATATTGTATCTTTGTTAATTACCAAGTAAACGATATTTTTTCATATTTTAAATGAACTAAATAAATATTAATGGCTAATAAATTAAATAATCGATGTAAAAAAATATGAGTTAAAACAATGTCGAAAATGACAGATAAACGAAACGGAATGTGACTTGCGTCAATAGAGATTGACGCAAGTTACTGAATCGAAAAAAAATCGATGTATAGTAGTGGCCATATGAAAAATTTTAAATTCCGATTCCATTTTCTTTGTCAACCGATTCGATTTAATAAAATAATCGATTAAGTTTCGTTAGGTTACATCACTCTAACTGTCAGATATGAACTGCCAAGGAACTCATGCTAAAATAAAACCACTATAGTATACTTACAATCAACCGTTTCAAAAACCATAACTTCTTAGGTTACGATAAGCTTGGCATAATCTGAAAATTAAAAGGCTAAAGAGAAAAAAGGAAAAAATATGAAACCTTCTCCAAAACGAGATGACACAATCACAAACAATGCCATACTATTACATAATTTCTTAAGTAAAACACGAATTATTGCAACGTGGGCAGAATTGCCAACATTGAGGTTAAACGTGACGGAGAAAGATTCGACCTTGACTTTACTGCTGCAGTTAAAACTGTCAATGTTATACCACCTATCTAAACTAAATAAAGAGGAAACATCTTTTTGTTTGTTTGTACATACAGACGACAGCAGGGCAACCTTAATATGTCAAATTTGACCAATCGAACTTTAACCTTCCACTATTATAATAAGGTTGAAAATCTATTGAAGAAAGACAGATTGTAATTAATGTGCTAGCGTCTGTATCCTAAGGCTCCGAATGTACTGGACCGATTTGAAAAATTCTTTCACTGTTGGGAAGCTAAACTATTCCTCAGTAAGATAGGCTTTATTTTATCAGGGCACAGCCAGTAATTCCCATGGGATACGGGTGAAACCGCGGTATAAAAGCTAGTGAAGAATAATCATGAGTTTTTATCAACCTACGACTGTGAGTCATTGGAGTGGGTTGCTAGGTGCAAATTCAAATGTGCACCTGCTAAAACTGAAAGGGTATAATTTAGATGGTCACCAAAAATATTTTTAAGATTTAAGCTTAGGCACCAAATCCAAACTTCCAATCTATCTAATATTATAAATGCGAAAGTAACTCTGTCTGTCTGTCTGTCTTTTCTTCACGCCTAAACTACTGAACGGATTTGTGTGAAATTTGGTACAGACATAGTTTGGAACTTGAGAAAGGACATAGGATAGTTTTTATTTCAAAAAATAAAAATAAAAAATAAATTTATTCCGGACATACAGCGCCATCTATTGTTCAATTCCGTACTATAAATGTCGAGCTGTTCCACGCGAACGAAGTCGCGGGCAAAAGCTAGTAAAATAAATAACTCAAAAAAAAATCAATTGATTTTATCAAAAGGGCCCTTACAGGCCCTGAAATGGATTTTGGCTTCTGACTGGCGTAGGGTCTAACGCCCGTTCCCAATAACCAATCTGCTGATTTGCTTACTAGAGATAGAATTGTGACATTAGCCTCATAGAAGTAACGTCAAACTTCTATATCTAGTAAGCAAATCAGCAGATAGATAGAATATTGGGAACATCCGTAAGTCGGCTTCTGAAGGTTTTGATGCAGTTGTTACTTGTCGAGGATTTTTTTAACCTACTAACCAGTCGATAAACTTATCCTCTCATTATCCTTGCAGAGTTGAGTAGAAGATAGGTTTCAGCTTAGTTCATAATAATATTTGATACGCTTTCGAAATTTCAATTTAATAGTTGTCTAAACTTTAATGAAGGTAATTTTTTTTTTTTTTCAGAAAATAGGTGATGAAAGATTTATGCTTTTGAAATATTAATGTGATTAAGATTTTCGTAAATAAATTAAAATAAATTGATTCAGTTTGTCTAGTTTGACATTTATTCGTTTTTGGTTCCTTGAATTTGCAAGTCTTTGTTTCCGGATTCCGTTCTCATAAATAAGACGTTGATTTATTAAGCTATGCAGAAAATTCTTGATTTATTAATTATTGATGAATTATGCAGTAGATTGTCATTGAATCGTTAAAAAAACATTTATGACACAAGTGATGAGGGAAATTAATTTAATTTCAAACGGTTCCTATAAAGTAGAACCTGGTAACTTGTTGAAATCTTTGTCTTCAGATTTTATTTTCATGCCCATAAATTAAACTCAGATACTCCCGATTTATACCGTAAAACATAATTTATAGACTTCAAACGTTTCAACGTTTTCGGAATCCTTCCCAAATGATGCCCGAAACTTCAAAATAAACTTGTAACCTATAAATAGTGAGATTCGGTGGAAATTGTTGTAGCAACACACTGCAAGCAATGGTCGGCCGCTACCAAGTTTGTATTGAGCCTTTATCCATTCAAGCCTTCGCCGCACACAGCCACGCAAATACATGCACACACACACAGATAAACAGAGCGAGTTTGACAGTTCGCGGCAGCCGCATCAGTTGGCCGATGCTCGGCGTCGCGGCACGATCGCTCACCGCCGCCATCTTGAATTTACGAAACGCGGGCTATTTTTTTAATAAAAATAAACTAAACGTGTCAACTGTGTAAGTGTGTGTAACCGTTCTTGTGGAGGTTTTGAATTTCGAATTTGTTTCGGATACAGCCAGTAACAACGAGGATTTGGGTATTCACCATAAAGTTTTTTTTTAACGTGGCATGGACCGGTGTTATGTAAATTGCAAAATAATTATCGGGAAATCGATATTGTATAGTATTGTAAGTACTAAGGTGTTTATTACGGTATTTACGGTGAATTTGTTAAGGTTTGTCTGTCTATGCTCCGACATTTTTAAATAGTTCACAGGTGTCTTATAATTTTGGGGAAATCCCGCCAGAATGTAGGTTACGGATAAAAAACTTCAACACTCATTGTTTACTATTCGAATTACTTCTAACAAAAATTAAATTATTTATGAAATATTGTGTGACTTTTACACTTAAAAACACGTGATTTATTTTGTCAATTTGTCAACTAAACACTCTTAACAAATAAAACGAGGTAACTAACTACAATTTAGTGTGTCATGATGTCATTATTATTTTCAATAATAAATAATAATCGTCATTCCTTGTTGCATCCAAAGGTGTTGTTACATTTCCTCCATTATTCACATATTTGCGGTAATAATTATTATTAAGTTCAACAATACCGTAAATGATGTCATTAACATTATTACAATAACAGAGATATTAAAAGGAAAAAATAAAGTAGGTAGGTAGGTGCTAAAATATTTTGATAAAAAATATAAAAAAAAACGTCATTTACCTGTATCCAGAATCAATGTTGGATTAAAAAATAATACCTACTTTATTTGCAAGTTTTGTGCAGTAATTAGTAAATACACGCTTAGATCTAGATAAGCATGTAAACAAACGTAAAACTCAGTACTATCGTAATTTCTAACTACTTTGTAAGGTAATACAAAGAAATACTTCATTAATCTTTTGTGTGAAACTACCTTCATTTTCATTCATGTTAGACGTTTTCAATCACACTACGGAACACAAGACAAATGATTCAGAAAAAAAATATTTCGTTGTGTGTCGGAAGTTTTTGCTACGACTAATATTTTCGGCTGAGATGAATCACATTTTTGCTAGCCAGCTAACGATGAAAAAACATTTGATATGGCATTTAGAATTTTAACTGTCGATTCTAAAAGTAAACATGATATTTAACAACAATTTGAAGACGCAAAAGGCATGAGTGTTTACCTCTTCTTTACGTAAAAAAAAACAAAAGATGGGTATGTACGCATTTAAAACTGGCTCTCAGAAGTTCTTGCAAGGTGAACTTCGGGATTGGTGACGTCATATTTCCAAAAATCTTAAGCCACATTCTTTACTTCTTTTTAGTGAGGATCCAAATATCTTTTTTATACACCTGACTCAAAGATAACGTCATAAGCATGTCATAAAGACGACAAAATTCTTACGTTATCGAACGTTCAGAGGAATTTGAACCTTATGTCTGAAGCTGTAATGATAAATACAGAAAGTAAAGCTAAGTAAGGTTTTATACATGTTAAAATTGTAAGTCAATACTATTGTAATGTAATACAAAGTTTTGATACGGTTATAGAGCACTTAGCGTGTGAATACGAAGATGAGATAAGTTTTGTGCAGACTCAGGCTATCGTCAACACAGATTTCCTGGAAGGGATAGGAAAGACTGCGATACTCCCTATCGGTACAGATGCAAACACTTCAACCTACCACAATCTGTCAAATTTCTTCAATAGATTTTCAACCTTGTCGCAATAGTAGAAGGTTAATGTTCGATTGGTAAAATTTGCTGGACTCAGGTATGTTGATCTGATGGCGTCTGTATATTTTGCCATTTAGATCACGCATTGTAGAGGGGTTGAAAATGATAGCTACAGCATTGGTCATAGTGACCAAAGTGTATTAAGTAGGAGATTACAGCAACAACCAAAATAAAATAAAGGAAAATGTAACGAGAACAATGTCAAGGAAAACTTTGTTTAAATAGGCAAATAAACCTATAGTTACTTCTAATACATTTATATTAAACCTGTTAATACAGTCCCATAGTTAAAATATAACATTTAACGAATTGAGAATTCAAACACCGAATCCATAAAATCCCCTCATGACAAAACTAAACATGGTTTTACTTGAAAACTTGTTGAAGAAAGAAAGAGAGAATAACATCCTAACAACATTTCACTAAAGTGTTCTATTTACTGACATTAAGTTTATAAGTGGTCCAATCTAAGCGCTCCCTTAGATCGTTACAGAGATAATTTCCGATTGGCTAATCCAGTTCAATTTGGCGAGACCTGTTTCGCCAGTTTGAAATAACGTTTATTTATGTCTACCACTCACTTCATTCGCCTTTCGTAGTGATAAAATAGAATTATCTGGTTTTCGACCCACGATGTCTGACGAGACTGCTAAAGCTAAAGGAACAAGGCTTTTTTTAATGATAGATTTTATTAGTAAGCTGAAATAGAAGATAAAGATCCTATAAATTATGAAATAGGTGATGAAAATTCAGTCAAGTGCATTCCGAAGTGACTTGATAAAGAAATAAATAAAGCCATAAGTGAATTCACAAAACATGCACAACACGAAACGCTATCATTAGATAAGATATAACTCAGATATATCGAGGCGGAACTGATTTGACGTAATACTGACGATACCAACGACTTTATAAATAATCTCAAAACATGACCACTAAGTTTATTTAATGATGTCAAGTTTGTGGACGTTCAAGGACAGTGTTATATTTGATGTTTTCATAAGTATTTGTAATCAATGCATATTATTAAGCGAGTTCTAGATCTCTTCCGTCTGCGACTTATTCTCGAAAACTGACTGAAGTTTGGTTTTTATTGCAAAGAGATAAGGTTCAGATTATGTATCTCGCATTATTTTTGGGTCATATAGATAAGTATTAATACCGTATACAAAGAGAAGAAGCGAATAAGAAAGTCGAGACCGTGACAAAACGTGTACCGGTTAAAATATTGAAATACAATTAGCCACAGGTATAATAATTTCGAACGTGACAACCGTAGAGGTGTCACAATGGAATATGTTGGCGCTTGTCATTTAGTAGGGCTGGTAGTAACTAAAAGTATGGAAATATAAATAAGTGAAAATGTTCCTAAAACAATTACTGTTGATGGTGATCAAGATGCCAAAATGTAAGATGACATGCGAATGGGCAAAGACCAAGAAAGGCTTTAAAATTAGGAGTATATTTGGCCAATAAAGATAAGATTAATCGTAAAGACAGGTCAAGACTTGCAATTATAATGGAATCGGTAATTATGCTTTATGCATTTCACAACGTGATGTAATGTAAACGACATTCACAAATGACCGTCTTAATTTAAAATGCATTAGTATGAAGCTTCAATCTAACTCAATTAAAATTGTAACATTGTGCATTATTAAATTTGAATGTGAAGACGTCCCCAACATCTAGTTCTTTTTATTCATGTTTTATTTAATTAATTTGTTTGTTATGTTCATTGACAACCATATTTGCTACATCCTCTCACTCTGAATATATTACCTGAGGGCTTTGACCAACAGTTTGAATGTCGGCTCTACAATCAGTTTTAGATTTCACCAACATTATTTGCTTAAGTTTTACTATTTTGATGCAGATGTATAAGGTGTTAAAACTGTTAAAAGTAATCGAGCAGTTTCATCTGTTGTAACGTATGAAACATCGTCCAAATCTGTAAAAGAATCCGTAGTGTGTCATAACGTTTCCAATAAATTGGATTTGAAATGCCTTACTAACAACATCCACACACGTGAATCTCCAATAGAAGCTTCAAACGCAACAGAACAGATAAGCAATAAAGATACGGTATAGCCAACGTAGTGTGACCCTTTTGAACACCATAATGATACGTTAATCAGTTTTCGCATGTCAGTCTCCCATCTCAACGTAGGAAAGTATGGCAGAACTATGGAAAACTTCCCACGTGCGATACTCGAGTTATAAAAAAGAAAGTTAGGTAATAAAGAGAACAGTATACTAGCTTAGACTTGGAAGGCTTCTTGATACTTTAACACGTGAGGTAGATTAGTGATTATAGTGTTTTATTTAGCTGAAGCTAAGCTAGAATTAGAGGATTTGGCAGAATTTAGCTAGCGAAATTCTGATGATACAGGCGTTACTATGGACTGCCTTTTAGACCCCTAAGTTGCCTTATTGATGATAATGATGATAAAAATATGTACTGCAACTGTTTGGATGTTAAGCCACTTATCATTCACAGGATCAGCGTTGCTAATTACAATATCTATACAATCATCTGTCTTTGACGTGTGCTTGCAAGTCGTTGCATTGATTATGACATTGCTATTATTGATTGAAGTACGTCATTGATTATTAATCGTCGATGTATTAATTAAAATCAATATGGCTAGCATTGCTGGATCAGAATTGTGCTTAAGTTTCAATCAATTAGAAATGGTACGTAGGCGTTTTCTCTTACTGAAGAAATAGAGCTTGAAATGATACTAATTTGAGGTTTGTTTATGTTGCAGAATGCAGTAGTCCATAAATTGTTAGACTAGGTTCACCAGCGATTTATAAAAAACGCGTAACAGTTGCTTCGTCTTAGTTTTTAAGAATACTTTAAGTAGAATGTTACTGTCACATATAACGCTGAAAATAGGCATTTGTATAATGTAAATGGGGTTCATATGATATTCATTCTGCGATAAAGCCTGTAAGTGCTCCCGAATGACCGCCAACTTGGCACGGCCTGCCAAGACCGGCTTCCCTCGAGATGTCATCCACAATGTCAAGAGAATGCTATATCACGTAATAATTTACTTTTATTATCTGATCATGTTATAATTATGCTAATTCTGTAAATGGATCCATTTTCCTTTGCCTTTTTAGGATAAAGTTTTCAAGGTGCCCCTTGTTTGTTTGTCTGCTTTTGGGTCTCGATTTTCCTGTTACTATTAATAGATTTAAGGTTTTTTGATCTAGTTAAACCTTATATTACTTGGCCTCAAATCTGAAAATAAAATTAATAATATACAATTTCGAAAACTAGGAGTCCATTAAAGTAATCATAGGTACAATATTTGCTTTAAACCACTTCTAACAATTCAATCCATTTAAAGAAACCACTTCCAGATAACGAAGCGTTGGTAAAGTATCCAGAAACGAGGTCGGCATACGATTATATCAACATGTAAGGCGTCCAAGTCGCATTTTGTTTTGATACTTTCATGGCCCGAAGCCATATGCTCCGCATTGGTGATCGTAATGAGCGATACTTACAGAAAGGTGAAAGGTGCATGTAAAAGTCTCTAATTGCATTGCACTAAGAATTATGAAGTAAGAAATGCTTGGCTTAATGATGGATGACTGAAGCGATTTGGTGCGTCGATTGATTTTAATGATCGTAATAAAGGTAATGATAGTCTTTATCATGCTCTAGTTAATAAAGGTGATGAATCGCATTTTTATTTCAATTTTGGGAAGATTGGACTAACCAAAGATAACGAAACAATAAGTCTTAATTTCCCAGCAATAATGAATGATTTTGGTGAGGATATAGTTAAGAAGCTCTTTAAATGCCTAGACCCTAACGATGCTAAAACCTACAACACAGCCTACAGCAATACGTGATCGCAGCATCTACAACTACCGTATCAAACGCTCGTTTCGTGCATCCCGGCTCTCTGCAATCCCGTTAGCGAACCGGTCTCGGAATGCCGTGCGTTCCCCACATTGTTTTGACGAATACGAGACTGATTTTAGTTCTCCAATAAGTCTTTGTTCTCCTGGTACCTCCATATGCAATTTGCGCTTTGAACATGGTTGTAGGAGTTGAAGCTAATGATGAACTAGCTCAAAACCATAGAAGAAAATTGTTGATTGCTACCAATCAAAGCTTCTGTTGTTGCAAAATCTCACATATTGTTTTTAGTACTATTATTTCTTTAAGTTTCTTCTTTCCTTTTCTTTTTAACGTCGCTGATACACGTCTAGCTACTAAGGCATTGTAAGCCATTACCTCCAATGCGGTACATGCGGTTTTCTGTTTGCTGTCGTGATAGGTTGGGATAAAGCTAGTCATTTCTCCTAGTTAGGTCTAAATATAGGCAAAATAGTTCACTCATAAAATGTTTAAAATAAAGTTCAGAATCGAAATATTTCATTCTTATTTAGTCTTAGTTATTTATTAAATTTGCATTGTGCTAGAAGGACCGGTCCTTATACCTAATCTTCAAGCCTTTCTGTTTCCGAAAGGACTGACCTCTGACGCATCTTGCAACTGAAAAACTTTTACCCCATCAAAAGTATGATTCACAGTAACAATGACGATTGTATTACTCATATCTTATGCAATTTCGCTTAAGAAAAAGCCGGTCTCAAACCGGTATTCGAAGTTCTCAGACTATGTGTTTAGAATCATGATAATCTGAAGATGTAATCCCAGTTGCATGCCTAAGTAGTTTTAGAAACTGCATTTGCAAAGATAAAGACGCTGTTTCGCGCTTTGAAATATAATGGGGTCTCATTAGTCTTGCGGTTGGGTTGTTGACTCAATGAGAGGGTCCGAATTTGAATGCAGCAGACAATTGATTTGAACTGAGAGCAGTTAATTTTAATACGGTGATTCTGACTCCTAATATGGAGACTATGTTTGTCTTTGTTTAGGCTTCAAGTGTATTGAGTCCACACAGCTCAAGATGGACCAACGACCTCATGATTACTTTAATGCTGAATTGTAGGTCGATGCAATCTCAGTACAACCTTCTAATTAAGATATTATGCGATGCATCTAGCACATATCGGTATTTGAATTAATTCTACAAGATGAAGACATCTTCGGTGAACCGCTATGCAGACTAGATGTCCAATTAAGAAGCTACAGCAGACATAAACAAAATACATCTGAACGAGATGTTTTTAAATTGGTCGTTTATGCAGCTGACGATGTTCAAAAATGTGAGTTGAGCTGTTCTGCATGTAAGTGATTTCACGGCTATGTCATGTAACGGTGTGGTGCGGTCAATGGTCACGGAATACATCTCGTTAGAACAAACGCTCTGCTCACACGCACAATAGGTGATTCGTCTTGAGAAATTTAATTAGTTCGCACGAGACTCGACGGGTTTTTGTTACAGTTTTCCTTTGATTTGGGGGGATTTGGATTTGCATTGTGTCAGGTTGTCTTAGTTTTAGAGTAATTAGCATTCATGACTATAGTAGTCATTTTTGGTGAACGGTTTTCTTGAACGACCAAGCAATAGTTAAGTTAAAAAAACAATTAGTATCGATATGCAACCTTTCTTTGTGGTTGCTTAATCCGATTTTATTTATAGCATTGCGGTCAATAACATTTTTAACTCAAGCATTATTGGACCTAACGACCTTAAGGGGAATTTTAATACCTCCATTGCGATCACCAACATCTTAATGTTACTCATTACTAAAGGATCCCGCATATACTCTTACACAACAACAAGTTTCATATGCATTTTGAACCTTAATCCCCATTTATAAGGTCGGTTATAGCTTAATTTTAACACGTAATCCGATACATTTGACGGTGTCTTTAGCATCATGATCCTTAGGAAACTGGTTTTATTATTGAGAGGACATTGGTTTTGGTGTCATGTTTTAGGTACAAATATCGATCACTGTCTTACTCTTTTTTACTTTGCCCTTTTTGAGAAAACTCATTGTCTTGAAACCTTTACGGAATCAGCTTTATTGAGTCGGTTACTTATTTCATTTTCTGTTTTTCAAAATTCGTGTAACATATTTTGAGGAAATATGACATAATAGTAGGTATTTGATGTTTTGGCATCGCGATTAGAGTGAATTATCGACTCGCTAACAGATAAACTTGTGGTTTATTATGATGTTACCGCTAAAAGTTAGTCAGTCGTAACACCGAGGACAGCAGTTTAAGATTAATATGAATTTTCATCAGCAGGCTTTACTCTATTTTCTAGAGTTGCTTTCATCATCTGCCTTTTCCCAATTATGTTGGGGTCGACTTTCAGTCTAACCGGATGCAACTGAGAACCAGTGTTTTACATGGAATGACTGCCTGTCTGACCTCGACAGCTAAGTTACCCAGGCAAACCGATACCAATTGGTAAGACTGGTTGTCAGACTTTCTGGCTTCCGACTACCAGTAACGACTGACAAAGATGGTCAAATGACGGCCACCAATTTATCGTGCCTTCCGAAACACGAATTTCTGGACTTGCTTATCTTATTGGTATTCTTTGTAACCGCTTTCAAGAACTAGTTTATTTCTAACTTAGACAAGATCTACTTTAGCATTTTAAAAATCATTAATTAATTTAACATTTGTATTAGTAAGCCAAGGAAAACAACTTCCAAGTTGGTAGGCGGCACGTAATTTGTCATTCATAAGGTATGGCATTGTAATGTATACTAGTACGTCTAATTGTTAAAGATATGCACTATTGTCGTTGGATATGTGGATGATTTAGTAAGTTGCCTTTGCCAAGTTTGATGCTAGCTTCTGCCAGCGGTCTCACCCGCGTCCCGTGGGAACTACTCGGCGCACCCGGATAAAAAGTAGCCTATAGCCTTCCTCGATAAATAGGCTATCTAACACCGAATTTTTCAAATCGAACGAGTAGTTCCTGAGATTAGCGCGTTCAAACAAACTCTTCAGCTTTATAATAATAGTTTGTCGTAATATTTTCTTCTTTGTGGTAATTACAAAAACTATCTGTTTTACTCTGCTTTTTAAGTCAGTAGACTGGTATTAAATGTGTCAACTTGTCATTCTTTTCTATTGTAGTCATAATTTATTGCGTATTATTGCGTATCATTGCGTTAATCTTAGAATCTTAAGGTTCATCATCTGTCTAGCTTTTTCGTAACTACGTCGTGGTCACCTTTCAGTCTAAATGTTTTCAGCTTAGTTCTAGTGCTTTACATGGAACGACTGCCTCTCTGACCTCTTCACCCTTTAATAGAAGGATCACCAAGTCTAAATCCAGGGGTCTACCTTCCATAAGTATTTTGCTTGTTGCATTTTCCTTGAAATATTGGCCATAATTTATGTGTCGTCACGCGTTCTTCATATGACCTACCTCAAATTTGACTTTAAGTATTTGCAGTAGCATCTATGTTGACAAATATTGGTTTAATATGTTGGTCAAATACATTTACAGCAAGTCTTGTACTTACATAAACATGCATGATATTTTAATGCATGGTTGGTCAAACTATTGATTTGTTTGATGTTCTTGTAGACATGATTTAAGTAGATTTGGCAGACAAATCGTGTGCATTTTCATTGCAACGAATGTACGTATTTATTGAGTTAAAGAGTTATTGAAATATTTAGGGCCTATTTCAGAGGTTGCAGATAAAGTTCAAGATCTGACATTTAATGTCATAGATTTTATTTTAATTTTAACTACTTTTCTATGGCACTATAACATTTTCATTCTTGCCATATCGATGGGGAACTTTATCTAGAACTCTAAAGCGGGAACTTAATGAAATCATGTTCATTTTCTAGATCCGTCTTCTGTTTTGTAATGTCTTTCTTAATTCTTATAACAGAGTAATTGTGGATAATTATCTTCATAAGGCTTTACTTTGTAATACACCGTCTCACTTTCAAGTGTCACCTTTAATGCAATTCCCTAAAAGTAACATACATCAATGAGCCGAATTGGACTTCCATTGTATCAAGTTAATTTTGGAAACAGGTCTTACTATTTTCGGCTTAATTTAATTACTCAGATAATTATCGAAATGACACCGCAAGCTATCAATGAAATAACGTAATGTAATACTTTAGTATATAGCATTTTATTTACTTATCGAGGATATCAAGATTATGTTGGCCTTCTTCGTAAACAATTATGGCATTTGTGTTATCTAAATATGGTAATATCCTGTCGGTTGTTGTATGTGCGTATGTCATAATATTTATTTGTAAGTTATACATATTTTTAAGTGCATTGGGTATTATATAAAACACTAGCTTCTGCCAGCGGTTTCACTCGCGTCCCGTGGGAACTTCTCGGCGCACCCGAATAAAAAGTAGCCTATAGCCTTCCTCAATAAATGGGCTATCTAACATTGAAAGAATTTTTCAAATCGGACCAGTAGTTCTTCAGATTAGCGCGTTCAAACAAACAAACTCTTCAGCTTTATAATATAAGTATAGATTTACTAGCAGTTTTCCTGCGGCGTCACACGCGTCCTGTGAGAATTACTGTTCGTACCCGGACAAAATATAGCATATGCTTCTCTGAGATAGCTTAGCTTTACAACAGCGAAATAATTTTTCAAATCGAATCAGTAGCTTTGGAGTCTTCAGGATACAAACAAACAAAAAAATGTCCTCTTAATTATAATTACTAGCCGCTTTCCCTCGGTTCCACTCGCATCCCGTGGGAATTACTGCCCGTACCCGGATAAAATATAGCCTATGTCACTCGTGGATAATGTAGCTTTCGAATGGTGAAAGAATTTTTAAAATCGGTCCAGTAGTTTTTGAGCCTATTCATTACAACCAAACAAACAAACAAAGTTTTCCTCTTTATAATATTAGTATAGAAGATTAGTATAGACTACCATGATTATTCTAACATCACAAGATTTCCTCAATAACAGTGAACTCCGCGCATGCGTTAAGCAGGGCATAAAGATACCTCGGTTTTAACTTAATGATACTGAAGTGGTGACAGCAGCTGTCATTAGCTCAACGTTTAAACTTTTAATTGTTGTAAATGCAGCTGTAACTGCACTTAGTAACTATAGAGTAATTCTTAGAAATACTAGACTTAGATGTGGCTTTATTAATGTTGTCCTATGGGGGAGTAGGGCCTGGAAAAATGTGATCTGAAGTAGTACTTATATCTTTGATTTCCTTTTCTAACAATAAAAAGTCTAAAGGCACGCCTACAATTTTGACAATTAGTGAAAAAAATATTGAAAAGAATTAGTGAAAATTATACAAACATAACTGACCTATCAAGATCAGTTAGCATAGTTTTTATATTTTCAACTAAGTAAAATCTTCAGTTTTTCTATAAGTTTATAAGTTACCACCTGGTTCTAGGTGGTATTACTGATTCAATACGTTGCAGTAGTTTCGGAGCTTTTACGATACAAACAAACAAATGTTTCCTCTTTACTATATTAGTATAAAAGTGTAGATAAGTCTCAAAATCCTTAAATCTTCCGCGATAAACAGCATATATCTTCAAGCAATCATTTAAATTTAACTAAACGGATAGCACCGAGGTTAGTGAATGTAAGACCACGGAAAGGCACTAGACTGCCAGTGTAAAATGTAACGCTCTTTACCCGAAGGTTATACCCGTTTCCGATAGTCTGCGAGCTGGTACAACATCCTCGATGTGTTTAGGATAACCATCTCTTTAAGGAAGTCATGGATAGAATTAAAATTGCGTGAAATTAACCCATTGAGTGGGAGTTCTATGAAATACAAGCATAAATTTAGCGGGTTTTTTATCCGCCTTCTTAAAAAAAAAAGAGGTTCTCAATTTGAATGTATGTATGTTTTATTTTGATTGATTGACAGTTCTGGTTCAATGATTCATTTGCAACAAATGTCTAGATATACCCATTTATTTTTCTTGACGTAGCTTATTTTTAAATAGAACTACAAACGCCAACACAGCAACCTACCTCAATGTGTATTTTTTTAATAGAAATTTTAACCTTATCGCAATAGCGGAAAGTTAATGTTCCATTGGTAAAATTTGACGCCTTTAGGTGGGTGTTTTTATCTAATCGAGATATACTCTAGCCATCAAATGTAAAATTGTGTGCAGTTCTTCAATGTAACAGTCCACTCTATTCTCTTGAATGTACCAGGACGACAGTGGGCGGTAGAATGTCGGCGACTAATTTCGCCGACCAGTTTACTGAATCGAACACAATTTTTCAATTAGCACCGACTTTGGCCGACAACATTGGCCGACAATTGTCGGTGTAACCTAATTAATTGACCACTGGGTATTGCGGCAATGATTTTTAAATGTTTCTGCGGTTTTAATTGATACTAAAGTGTAGTTTCTTTTTTAGGAATTGTCTTCAATAGAATGAGTGGATGACTTATTTCTTTCATTTTAGAGTAATTTAGAGTATGAGATGGGTTGGGTTTGAAATCTAAATTGCTGAGAGACCATTATGTCAATCAAAAAAAAAATTGACAATTATGTTCTATTGAGGCATCATAAGTATGTGAAATTATATTTTTTTTGTTTCACTGTAGGCAGGGTTGGGCAGTATTTGAATTACTTGTAATTAAAATACGTAATTGAAATACAAATACGTATTTGGTATTTGTATTTCAATTACTTCCTTAAAATGTAATTTGTAATTCGTATTTCAAATACCTGACGACGAAGTATTTTGTAATTAGTATTTCAAATACTTGAAGCTTCAAAATACATTTTAACATTAAAATACATTTAGACTTCATTTAGCGATCGTGAGTGTGAGTGCGAGGCGAGAGTGCAATGATGGTAAAGCAGCTATTAGAGTTGGCAACACTGCACTTGTTATCGGAAAAGCGGTTTTTGAAAAATCAACAAAATTAAAATTTCATTCACTTGGTTCAGTATTTTTTATTGTTATGAATGAGCATTTTTCGCTTATTGTTTACGTGAACGATGTTACTACGACCGACAAAGATTTCTTTTAATATTCTAATTCTAGTGCACATCGTGTCAGAAAATTAGGTATTGACAAGAATTTGGGTTAAATTTTTGAACTAACAAAGGGTTAAAATGTTGGTTATTTTGTTTTTAAGTCATTCATTGTCTGATGGTTTTTGAAGGCGGGTTTTTTTTAAGTAATTTTAGTAATTATGTAATTTGTATTTTGTATTTCAATTAAAAATGGATAAAATACTGTATTTTGTATTTTATATTTCAATTACCTTACCTAAAGGTATTTTGTATTTTGCATTTTAATTACTTGCGATACTGTATTTTGTAATTTGTATTTCAATTAAAGCAAAGCATGTATTTTGCCCAGCCCTGGCTGTAGGGTTCTAATCCTACAATAGCCTTAAAATCAAAATTCAATGAAACAAACGAAAACGATACAGTCACGTCCAAAACTCGCCAAATACAGCCACGAATTCAACTTTACGACTTTAGCCCAGAAGTCGCCAAGTTGTCTATTTATCTACATATGTACCGACGCCAGTAGATCATCCTACCTAAATCTGTCAAATTTTACCAATCGAACATTAACCTTCCACTATTGTGATAAGGTTGAAAATCTATTGATGAAATTTGACAGATTGTGGTAGGTAAACGTTCTGACGTCTGTACTCATTAACTATTAGTCGCAGTTTTATATGCGCCATCTTTGTTTGATTTGGCGATATTTTTGTATGTATGTGTGCTGTCAAAAGTGTCAAAACTGCTGTGTAGTGTAGTGCTACTTTCTTAAACAAACTATAGCGTATGAATGGCGTGGGTAGTGAGATTTACGTGGACGCTAACTTGACATTATTAAAGTGTAAAATTCTACGTTTGGTAAAAAAATCGTGATACAATATTGCGATGGCTCCATGATCGCAGATGCTACTTTTTGAGTAAACTTACAAAGTTGGTAAAATCAACATTCTTTGACGACTGTTTCCCAATAACATATCTATCTGTTGATTTACTTACTAGAGATTGAATTTCGACATTAGCTCCATACAAGAACTGTCAAATTTCCTAACTCTAGTAACCAAATTGATAGATAGGTAATCTATACTTCTATACTAATATTATAAAGCTGAAGAGTTTGTTTGTTTGAACGCGCTAATCTCAGGAACTACTGGTCCGATTTGAAAAATTCTTTCAGTATTAGATAGCCCATTTATCGAGGAAGGCTATAGGCTTATATACTTTTTATCCGGGTGCGCCGAGTAGTTCCCACGGGAAAGCGGGTGAAATCGCTGGCAGAAGCTAGTTAAAAATAAAATTATACGAGTCTACAGGAAGATAAGTACTGATCATTAAGTCTTTATACAGAAAGAGGCATATTATGTAAAGAAATAAAACTGTACCATAAAAAGTAAGATCCAAAATCCATATTAACAATCTCATAAAACTCAATAATATTTTAATGTCTTAATACAATTGTGAAAGGAAAACATCTTGAGGAAACCTGGACTATAAAGTCTGAAATCACCAACCCGCATTGAGCAAGCGTGGTGATTAACGCTCAATCCTTCTCGATATGAGAGGAGGCCTGTGCCCAGCAGTGGGACGATAAAAAGGCTACAAAAAAATATAAAAAAAATACAATTGTACAATATCTTACGTTTTTAAAATGAAAGTGTCGTAAATTTTGAAGGTTTTACCAATAGCGTCTGTGAAACAATAAGAGAATTAACATTTAAATAAAAACTGCAAACGAATAAATTAACAATTGCAGAAATTGAATGTTTTCTCATNTAAAAAAAATACAATTGTACAATATCTTACGTTTTTAAAATGAAAGTGTCGTAAATTTTGAAGGTTTTACCAATAGCGTCTGTGAAACAATAAGAGAATTAACATTTAAATAAAAACTGCAAACGAATAAATTAACAATTGCAGAAATTGAATGTTTTCTCATTGGCCATTTTCCACTTCATTATGTAAAGAGGGTGTTTATTCAAAACAGTGTTTATTTTATACTGTCTTAGCTTATTTTGCATTCAGGTCTTCTGAAATTGCGTAGAGATGCATTTTAAATCAGCTATGAATAATATTTTGGAATTTTATTTTCCTGTTTTTGAGGCTATTTCTTTCAATTTAGATTGGTTTCTATTATCCTACCCTACTTATATTATAAATGCAAAAGTTTGTGAAAAACAAACATACATACATTCATGCATGTATGTTACTCTTTCACGCAAAAACTACAGGATGGATTTTAATGAAACTTGGCCGTTATATAGTTTATATCTCAGTATAACGTACCCATAGATTTGTTTTTATCAGAAGGGTGATTTTAGAGGGATACGTTAAATCGAACATGGGTTTTTCATCATTTTTATTCGAAGCGTTCTTTTAATTAGTTTAACCATATTTTCTTGTTGATTCAAATGGTAATTAAATATCAGAGAAACTTTATATTCTGAATGACGCATTTTCAAGAGTATTGTATTGTTTGGGATAATTTGGTGCCGTGAAGCTTTGTTTTGTAAGAACAGATGTATGTATGTTGGTCAACATTTGTGGAGGTCGGCACGGACTGCGCAGTTTTCTTATACATACATAAATATTAATTAGCTTTTATTGCAATTATTGGTGTCTTTATTATGCATCTTACGTCCTGCTGATATTGTAAATGCCAAAATTTGTGAGAGTGTATGTATGTTTATTGCTATTTTCCGCGCAATTGCTTTGGTCAGTATACTACTGACAAGTTTATATATATCAGAACAACATATAGGTTACTTTTTAGCAGTTTACCCGGAAAACGGGTGAAAGCTAGCCAGAAACTAGTGGTTTATAGAAAGGACTTAGTCACTTATTTTATAACCTTCTTAAGTATAAAATGATGATATGGTTAATAACATTCCAAATTAATTTAATAAATTTATCAAAAACAGCTGACATAAACTTAAAGTTCTAGAATAGAAATACATGTTTCAAGCCGTAGATATTATTTTATATGTCAACCATTACATAATAACGTGACAATAATTACGTACATACATACAATATTACGAAATGCTCAATCTTTTACGAATTACGATCGGTTTTACGTTTACGAAATACTGCGGCAAAGGAGACTGGTTAGTGGGAATTTAGAAGAACAATAAGAGAGAATGCTTTGTAATTATTTTGTAGTTTGTTGGTGAGGTGTGGTGACCTTATTTGTGCTGTAAAATTTGAGCCGAACGGATTTGTTGCCAGAAGTCGATAAAGCCCAAGTTTTCTTAAAACAACAGTTTACTACGAAATTCCACGTTAAATTTGCAAAGTAAACAGGTGTTTTAAGAAAAATGGACGTTTATGATGACGGTGAACTTGGACCTTAGTTAGGAGGTGTTGATTAGTAAAGAAACATATCTCTTTTTGGCAGTCGGATATCGCGTAATAACGATCCTTTTTCAGGGAGACTTTTTTTCCTAAAAAGAAAAAAGTATTCCTCTTAAAAATGTAGTTTTTTTTTTACAATAAGGCCCTTAATAATTTCTTAATAATACCTATAGTTGGCAGATTTCAAACCAGCTTCACTTTAAGTTGGGATTTGAAAAACGAACAATGTATCAGAATGGACCCCATCATGTCATTGTCTGCGACCTTTGTTAAGGACGGGGTCTCACTGACAGCGGGGAATAGTCGTACAAATAAGTTGTAGCCGTTTCTCGCGGTTTCACCTGCATCCCAGGGAAACCTCTGACTGAATGTTCCAAGATAAAATATAGCCAGCCGTTGTTAATCGGGCGTAGTGTAGGTACCAAAGATTTTTCCAAATCGATTTTTTCCACTACAGTGGATATACCTAGATAATTCTGTAGGTATTAATTTATTTTTCCATTTTCCAATGATAGGTATATTCTTGTATCAACAAAAAAATAAAAATAGATATCTTTGCTGTCATGTCTCGTTCTTAGATAATATTATTTGATAAGACGCTAATATTATATTACCTATAGATTGGTATTTGATATCTAGCAAAAGATTTCCATTCATTAATAATTGCCATTCTGAATTTTAATAGTAACAGTTGTATTGGCAATTAGCCAGGAGCAGACGACTTTGTGATTGCAAATTGCGTGGTATGAAGTTATAGTCCAATCATTTCTAGTTACTACCGGATTTTACCGCATTCTAGATGAATGAATACGATTTACTATTATTACTGAAGATCCGGCCTTACGCGCAATAAATTCAAAAAGTTGCTGTCGTTTTTGTGTAAGTGTAATTTTTCTAATGGCTGACTAATAGGAGTACTTTTCTGTCTTATCATCTACCTAATTAACATTAGTCAACTTTTTTATACAAATGAAATAAATATAAATCTGTGACCCACTTAAGAATACGCTCCAGCTTGCAAAATCCCCGCTACAAAAGGCGCCCCAACCTTACGATTGTTCACCGGTTTCCCACGACCGAATTGGTCAGAACTGACGAAGGTCAACTGACCTTGGATTTTTGTCTGCACTCGGGATGTAGCATGTAACCCACTGTGCGATTTGGGGGTACTTACTTGTATTGTTGAAAAACCTGTTTGTCGTCTAGCTAGCGTGTGAAACTTGATTGCAAGGAAATTCGTTTTGTACTATTATGTTTTATTTACACATGTAACTTAATGCCTGTCCTTGACAGAGTTTTTAGAACATTAAGGCCGGGTTGCTCGATTTAACTTTAACTATAACCTAACCTTAACCGGCCGTCAAA
>NWSH02000150.1:9378967-9399009 GCA_002382865.2 Heliothis virescens
TGTCTTGGTTACTTAAAACGAATCCAAAATAACTTTTATAAATATTTTTTACAAAGTCTGTAACACTGTTTCGTTGTTTTATCACCATAAATTTTCTGCAAATATAACAGAAACAATTAGGAGAGTTTAAACAACTTCGCGATGCCATTTTAAAGTTTATGTTGCAAAATGCGCACTTCAAATGTTAAATTTCTAAATCAGTGCGGGAACTTATACAAAAATCCTTTGGTTTATCTTAATTACACCCTTTCCTAATAATATTCACAACAATTTGTTAATATTACCAAATAATTATGTAATAATGAGCTCAGTACTAAATTAAGCCAAAATGACCCGTTTTTGACATGTTTAATGCGAATTACTAATACTTATTATGTAGTAATTAACAAATTACTAATTGGCGTTAATTTCTATGTTCCCTTACACTAATTATATGAAATAAAAATTGAGCTGAAGTAAATTAATAACGTTTTAGACATTTCAAAAGGTAGGCGCTCAAACATTTTAAAGCAAAATCTTAAATATTCCATATCAAAAAATTCTGACGTGATGGATTTTTTTTATTATTTTTCTCGTAATCAGCACATCAGAAACTATAAAAAACGTTACTCAGATTTCAAAGAGGAAAACCATTGCAGACCTGTGTTATTCTTATCACGTTGTTTTATAGCCATAGTTGCGAACAAACCATACTTAGAACGAAATATTTCACTATAATCAGCCATTTTTATTCCGCACAACTAGTTCTGCCGTCTAATGGAGCGAGGTTGGCAAAAAATCTAGATTAGAATTGCTATTGTTACGCTAGAGATTGCGCGCGAGTTTGTCCGTGAAATTGTTGTTACGTAGGTACCAGATTTTATTGCGAATTGCGAAATATTATGATCACTGTCTAGCCAAATAAATGATGTAATTTAATAAGCTTTTCCTTCATTATTTTACTGTCAGATTGCTAAGATTACATTGGATTTAATTATTTTTAGTGTTGCAATGGCTTTATGAAAATGGGACAAAGCAACGCCTGCAAAACATTGTTTTCCGTAAATGATAAGTTTTCATAGTGGCACGTGACGATTTTAATCGTACTATTTATAGAGATGTAGACTGTGAAATTGTATGAGATTAAATAGTATTTCTAGGTATCGAGTTATATTACAAGGTCGGCTTGGCAGGTCGATAACCTTACGATTATAGTCGCGATTTGAAAAAGAAAATGTCGTCTTCCAATAAGTGCAAAAGTTAAACAATCGACTCCTTTAAATCGATAAAAACACGACTCGAAATTGCAGTAAACATTACCACACAATAATAAACATATCTGTTACCTTATTTATGAGAACCTCTCGATTATTCGAGTCGATTTCATCAATAAAAGTTATATACGATCACAATAACGATGTATCGTTGTAATTTTCATACAATTTAACATGGCGCCAATTTGGTGATAGGTCATCGTTAAATGTTGCGTATTTTTTACCAGTATACAAACAAGTTTTCCCTTGGTATCGTAAATATTTTTAGTGAATTAAGTTTTTCTGCGCAGTGCGTATGTGTGATTTATAGTTTAAAGATGACAAATTGACGAGTCTGCCAAAGGCGGTGGAGAATCGATATTAATTCGACAGTGGCTACGAACTTCACTTGTTAAATTAATTCGTCGTTTTTAATTCTGTGAGAAATACATTGGTTAAACACGTTGAACGCCAATTGACCGACAAACAATAGATTTTCTATTGTGTCTTTTACCGGCGTGTGCTCTTTTGTGGCGTTCAATGTGTTACGTAGTCGTAAGCGCCACTGTTGTGTATCAGGTCTTTTATTTTCGGTGGGAAATCATCACATGTCCCTTAATTTTGTGGGTGCAGCGTGATGGAGTGTCAGACTCTTACTGACTAAAAGCCACCGTGTTCCTTCTTGAGCCCTTTGTGTACCAGGACCGCGGTAACTCGCGCGAACAATCCCTCAGCGATTATCAGGTCTTAGGTTCGATTCTCCGCTTAAGCAATTTAAATGAGTGTTAATATATTTTATTATTTATGGCGATGGCCCTGATCGATTCAAGTGAAATAATAAATCTTAACTAATTAAAATATTATTCAGAATTTTATTATTCAACATTTTCGCATAAGTAATCCTTGCTAGAAGGCTTGTAAATTACAAGGTATTCGAATGTTAATGGTTCCCTTAATATTTTTAAGTTGTTAATTAATTCTAAGTAATAATCGTTAACTAAAAGCATTTTACTTGTAAGAATTAAGCGACATTGCTTAATAGGTTATTAATTTAAGTTATTAGGAGTCAATGGACAGACAGACATTAGTTTGTAAGTTACGTAGTGAGAACTAAATAGTCTTTATCTAGAGCGGTTGGAGCATAGGCACGATTAACTTTGCGAATGAGGTTGTTCACCAAAAAGTTTTTAATACTAACTACGTTACACACTTTATTGCTTTATTATTCAAGGTCGGCTAAATTACCTAAATCCTCGTTTTCACGGTAACCAGTATCATTACAGAACCTCCTAAAGATCGTGTGAGTCATTATTTGTGTGTGGCAACACAGACCTCGTGAAACGAATGTAAATCATCCGTTCCTTTTGTTTCCACAGGCCGTTTCCAGTCTTATTTACACAAATGTGTACGAAGCTTTATGTGAAAAACCGAAGTGAATCATACTTTACTGACAGCATATCCGAACGGATTTTAAATATTTAAAAAGTAACCAAGCATTCCAAATTGAAATAAAAAAAAACTAACGTTTAATTTAGTGTTGCCATATTAACATTAACAAGCTTTTTTAATACTCAATAAGGCAGACATTTACGTGAGTAATAACAGAAAAAAAATCGTGTCAAGATCAATAAGTGTGTGTCAAGGGGTTTCTGCAACTTTCCTTTTGTAGAACAAGTTGACTGGATGACATCGATCGTGATAAAAGTGGTGAATCGTTTATACACGACCTCCTACCTTACACGGGCTTATTGTGGATGGATTTTGGCGAATCCTTTCATAATAACTTGTGGACTATAAAAACAAAAAGTGCTCACTTAAAAATATAACCCACAAAAAAGTGCTAACCTTAAAAAAACAAGTGAAGTTGATAATTATGATAAGTGTGTGTGCGTGAAAATGTCTACACAAGCGTATTACAAGGAACGACTGGGTTTCGACCCTCAAGAGGTGATGCAAGATGGCGTCAATGGCGGCGCGTACTACGAGGGACCCCACCCCTCCAAACGGCACAGGGGTGAATCCGCAGACACCCATGACCAGGTTTACGAGGAGAACTTGACCAAATTCAAAGGTACAACTTGTTGGGGATTCTTTATTCAACAGTCAGGTTCGTGGTGGTGGGATTATAGAGAATGCGCGTGATTTTGTGGTGCTGTCGATGTAGTAACAACTTTTTGGAAAGCGATCATGTCTGAAATGAGTTTTGGATCTGAAGTATCGTGATCGTCGTCATTAGTTACAGCATGAATCTGATAATCATAAACCTTAACATGAATCTTCGTAATCATTTCAAGTTCGTTCTTCTAGATTCTAGAGATTCCCTAGTTCACACTCAGTAACCAGGCGTTTTTCTTGGCCGTACCCTACTAAGCATCCTTCCACTAGTGTTAATAAACTAACCATGTTTTCTGGATTTAATTAGTCTTAGTCCAAAAGACTTGATACTGATCTCACTTGTGTTAAAAGTAACAGTACTTGGTATCTTCATTAACTGCGGAAATCAATATTCTGTCTATCTCTAGATTTGCTTACTAATGATAGATTTTTGACATTAGCCCCATACAAGTAATGTCAAATTCCTATCACTGGTAAGCAAATCCAGAGATAAATAGATTATTGGGAACGGCCGTGAATCACATTGCTCTATCCTTTCCTTTTCATCAGTCAGGTTATTTTATAAAGAGGTTCCTAATAGTCCATCTCAGTTCACATGTAATTGCCCTTCTAGACCAATGTTTGTATGTGTGCGAGCGGCATTTGTTTAAAAACATTCATTTGTTTTGATGCACCGGCAGTGTTTAAACATTCTTCGGGCATTCTGTTTAGCCGGTCAGGGCTGCCATCCATCCGATTATATCATACTGCACTTCCTGCAGAGGTCAGGTTTGCGAATGGATGTATTTTTGTTTATTTATTTATCAAAACATCGGTGTTTCCTGCCGATGTTTGTAAACTGTTTCTGTTGATACTTCTGGCGTGCAATAACTTGTAGGTTAGCATGATTTTAATCCAGGACACGTATTTTCTTCTTTTTCTTATTCCAAACTAGCTTCTGCCAGCGGTTTCTCCTGCGCCCTGTGGGAACTACTCGGCGCACCCAGATAAAAAGTAGCTTATAGATTTCCTCGATAAATAGGCTATCTAACACTGTTTTNTTTTAATACTAACTACGTTACACACTTTATTGCTTTATTATTCAAGGTCGGCTAAATTACCTAAATCCTCGTTTTCACGGTAACCAGTATCATTACAGAACCTCCTAAAGATCGTGTGAGTCATTATTTGTGTGTGGCAACACAGACCTCGTGAAACGAATGTAAATCATCCGTTCCTTTTGTTTCCACAGGCCGTTTCCAGTCTTATTTACACAAATGTGTACGAAGCTTTATGTGAAAAACCGAAGTGAATCATACTTTACTGACAGCATATCCGAACGGATTTTAAATATTTAAAAAGTAACCAAGCATTCCAAATTGAAATAAAAAAAAACTAACGTTTAATTTAGTGTTGCCATATTAACATTAACAAGCTTTTTTAATACTCAATAAGGCAGACATTTACGTGAGTAATAACAGAAAAAAAATCGTGTCAAGATCAATAAGTGTGTGTCAAGGGGTTTCTGCAACTTTCCTTTTGTAGAACAAGTTGACTGGATGACATCGATCGTGATAAAAGTGGTGAATCGTTTATACACGACCTCCTACCTTACACGGGCTTATTGTGGATGGATTTTGGCGAATCCTTTCATAATAACTTGTGGACTATAAAAACAAAAAGTGCTCACTTAAAAATATAACCCACAAAAAAGTGCTAACCTTAAAAAAACAAGTGAAGTTGATAATTATGATAAGTGTGTGTGCGTGAAAATGTCTACACAAGCGTATTACAAGGAACGACTGGGTTTCGACCCTCAAGAGGTGATGCAAGATGGCGTCAATGGCGGCGCGTACTACGAGGGACCCCACCCCTCCAAACGGCACAGGGGTGAATCCGCAGACACCCATGACCAGGTTTACGAGGAGAACTTGACCAAATTCAAAGGTACAACTTGTTGGGGATTCTTTATTCAACAGTCAGGTTCGTGGTGGTGGGATTATAGAGAATGCGCGTGATTTTGTGGTGCTGTCGATGTAGTAACAACTTTTTGGAAAGCGATCATGTCTGAAATGAGTTTTGGATCTGAAGTATCGTGATCGTCGTCATTAGTTACAGCATGAATCTGATAATCATAAACCTTAACATGAATCTTCGTAATCATTTCAAGTTCGTTCTTCTAGATTCTAGAGATTCCCTAGTTCACACTCAGTAACCAGGCGTTTTTCTTGGCCGTACCCTACTAAGCATCCTTCCACTAGTGTTAATAAACTAACCATGTTTTCTGGATTTAATTAGTCTTAGTCCAAAAGACTTGATACTGATCTCACTTGTGTTAAAAGTAACAGTACTTGGTATCTTCATTAACTGCGGAAATCAATATTCTGTCTATCTCTAGATTTGCTTACTAATGATAGATTTTTGACATTAGCCCCATACAAGTAATGTCAAATTCCTATCACTGGTAAGCAAATCCAGAGATAAATAGATTATTGGGAACGGCCGTGAATCACATTGCTCTATCCTTTCCTTTTCATCAGTCAGGTTATTTTATAAAGAGGTTCCTAATAGTCCATCTCAGTTCACATGTAATTGCCCTTCTAGACCAATGTTTGTATGTGTGCGAGCGGCATTTGTTTAAAAACATTCATTTGTTTTGATGCACCGGCAGTGTTTAAACATTCTTCGGGCATTCTGTTTAGCCGGTCAGGGCTGCCATCCATCCGATTATATCATACTGCACTTCCTGCAGAGGTCAGGTTTGCGAATGGATGTATTTTTGTTTATTTATTTATCAAAACATCGGTGTTTCCTGCCGATGTTTGTAAACTGTTTCTGTTGATACTTCTGGCGTGCAATAACTTGTAGGTTAGCATGATTTTAATCCAGGACACGTATTTTCTTCTTTTTCTTATTCCAAACTAGCTTCTGCCAGCGGTTTCTCCTGCGCCCTGTGGGAACTACTCGGCGCACCCAGATAAAAAGTAGCTTATAGATTTCCTCGATAAATAGGCTATCTAACACTGTTTTTTTTTCAAATCGGGCCAGTAGTTCCTGAGATTAGCGCGTTCAAACAAACAAACTTTTCAGCTTTATAATATTAGTATAGATTCGAACAATTTCCAACTTCAAACTTTAGAAGTCAGCTGTTGCTTCATTAGAATTCTTATTCAGCAGCCTGTCAGCCAGTTTCAAGTTCACAAAACTTGTTGAGTTTTTTATTAGTTGTTGTGGTTTTCTTAATTTAAATTCAAATCATTTAACGACTTTGTAGATTTATTATTTAAATTGTAGCGTTTTTACTAATCATATTAAAATTGTGTTGTTTTGGCATGAGTGTTCGTAAATTGCAATTAATGTCAAGAATTAAATCAGATTTTATTTGCGTTGTTTGTTACTAAAATTCTATTTGTGTTATAATAAGATTACGAATTTCTTAATAACTGTGGCGGATACTTATTTGATCAAAAAGTCAAACAATTTAAAATATTATTAGTTACATCATACTAGATTAATCTTCAGGATTTCCGTCTACATATAACATCGTCATAATATTTTGACCAATATTATTTTTAGCAGACACATTAAAAATAATGTTAGCAGTTCAAAAATCAACATTCACTTTCAAAATACTCTTACTTCGACATTAATTCATAAAAACATTTAGTTAAGTGGGTACAGATACGTAATAGTCAGTGAATGTAGCATTCTTTACTCCCACTGGTATTTCGTAAATCACTGACTCATTCAAACTTAAGATTTGAAAGTTTTAAGTCGAATCCTCCCTATCCTTATGTTACTATAAATGTCCCGAATGTTCTTCAGAAGTAGTCGTTGTAACAATTCTACGTCAGAGGCCGTCAGGATTTGAGAAAACTCTGGAACTAGAGCTTATGAGGTGATTAAACCTGCATCTCAGTCGATAAGATACAAATGAAAAAGTTAATCTTTCGTCTTCAGTCAGCTTAGATTGTAATTCTTTCTCTATGATTTAGGTATATTTCAGCTTTTACCGTATACAAAAAAGGTCTTATTGTTCTGCGCAGTTAGCTGACTTGCTATGGTTTTTTTAAATAGGAAATCGTACCCCAACTATCCATAGATCTTCTTTGTGTTTAGATTCTTCAGCTAATTTTAGAATAGTCGTAGTTAAATATTGTCCATAAGTGCATTCGCCAAAACATCTACTTGAAACCATAGGACTTATGATCACAACAATAAATACAATATTTATTGTCAAAATATCAGCACGGCTTTATCGGGTATGGGATGATAACGTAAATTCTATCTCGCTATCTTATCTACCTATCGCCATGTGTACTCAACTAAGAACAAACGTAACGTATATTATTGTAAACTGGATATTTACCAGTTCATTAGCACATCATAATCTATATGGTGAAGAACGGAAATGTTGGTCAATGGATCAAGGAATATATTTGCATGAGCAGCGGTTGGTCTTGGTGAATATGATTTTGACTCTGATTCAAGTCAGTAGAATGAAGAGCTACGCTTTGAAAACAATAAAGATAACACAAAAATCATCCACCTAATAAGAGTATTTTTTTCTGAAAGATGAACTTGATTAATTAACAACGTTAAATCTAACCAAAGGCTAAATCATTGACCACTTTGTCTCCAAGAGGACAATACCAAATAAACAAAGCAACAATATAAATATGTTCTTGATAATGGCCCCGACTTACGTTAAAGGTACACAGCAAACCGTATCTACATGTAAGGAAAAATAATGCAAACATCAGGTAAGGTATTAGATAACCTTAGTCTATACAAACTTGTCTTATGCACTTATGATAACCTGGTACTTGGAATGCTAGCTGACCCTTGCCTCGATTCGCTAGCTCCTGCATTGGATGACACAATGACTGTATTTGTTCCTAAAGATGCATAATAAATAAGGCAATTTAGGTGGCGCCAACTGGCTATACATGTCAGTTTTAATAACACCGCCCCTAATATAAAAATAAGAAATATGGTCAACCATTTTGGACAAACGCAAAAAGGTATAAAAGTCTAGTGAAACTGATATACTGAGAGGCGTTTTTTAATTGGGATTCAAAGTACTCAATGACCAATTTGAGGATTTGTCGCCCCACATATTGTCAAACTATCCACTTTCTGAAATACTTGGACTTGGAAACAAATAACATACAAGGCTGAATACAAAGACGCGATAGTTAACAATCTCAAATTCTGTCACCTCATACATTATCACCTTCAATTAAATCTTCATCATGCACATAAATGCAGCAACGATGATTGACGCCACGATAGCATCAGAAAAGGCCTTCCACCGGCCTCAAAACTTGATTGTATTGACCCCAAGACATCGGAACGAATCGGTTAATTAGTGCAATCAAGTGCCAATTGATATAACGCTTATCAAATGGTGCGCATTCTCCTGAATCTAACGCAGTTGGTGGTGGAATTGAGTCTCGAGAAGTAACGGTGAGAGCAATTTCAATCAATGCAATAATATTGCTTTCTGTAATCTTTGGAAGAGTTTTCTTGAAAGGTTACCAAAGGATAGCATCCTTCGCAGAAAATCTAAAATAAGACCACGATTCTGGATGGTCCATGTAGCCTAAATTCCAAAATTGTGACAAACTTTTCGAAAACATCTTCAGATTCACTGTCTAAAATCAGGTTGGTAACTTGATGACTTTTACACATTTCGGTTCCTTTCTTTTGAGTGGCCATCAAGAGCAAGAATATAATATGAAGGTGATAAGTCAGTCAGCGCTATTCTCAATACCCTTCCGTAGTACCTATCCGTTATACAAATGTCACAAGCCGTCGTACCTCGGTCTAAGATTTAAATAGAAACAAGTCGTATACATTCCTTATGTTTGTGAAACGGTTTAGAATTCCTTTCTGTGATTAATTAGCAAGCATTTGTTTTGGCATATCCGCCTTGGTTTGTTGCTTATTTATTTTATTGTAGCTTAGGTCTGTATTTCATAATTCTTCTCTTGTTATTTTGGCTTCGTCATCTTCCTCTTACATATCTTCTCTTTGCACATCTCTATCTTTATTTTAAATTTTTGCGGTGCTAGCTGTAGTAAAGTATTCGTACTTAAAAGGCATTGAAGATCCTTTTAGATATTTTTGAAGTTAAACACATTAATGTGTTAACTCATTACCTGTTATGTCATAAAACTGCGGTTATATCTACTCTTTAGTAGAATTTTACGACTCGTGTGGGATGCTACCATTAAAGGAGGTATTTAGTAGATTTCCGTCTATTTTAAATTCCATTGGAAGTCACGAATGGTGATGTGGTGTAATTACTGAAGTTGCTAAGGAGTATAAACATTTTACGCCTACATTGATTTTAAATATTCGAAATTGCCATATAGGCGGAATTCTATTGTTTATCAGGCCATAAATATTTTGAATCCGGTTTGTGCTTTGGATTTTATAAATGAGTTAGTCTAAAAGTACTAGGAGTTAAGAATTGTAAAGAGATTGATTGCTAACCATGTGGAAGCACGAGCAAACTCTGCAGACTTTTGCATTTCCCAAGATAGGCTATCTAGTTTTAAGTCAGACATTTGTAGTTCAGTAGTTACAATGTATGCTTGATCTGATAAACTTGGTTCATTATTCAAGCTGTAGCCATGTATGTACGTAGCTGTGTGCACGATTTATTAAGCATCTATTTGTTACAATGTTGCAAGTATAGTACTAGATTCGTTTTATAGTACTCTTAAAATAACTGGGTTTCGTTGCTGCAGGGACTGTGGAGAAAACTGTGTGCTTTGTTTTCCTTCCACCTTATCTGGCTTCTAATGTTTTTCGTTTTTAATGTCTTATCATCTTCTTCCTTCTGCCTTATCTCAAATTTTACTCTAGGTCGGCGCAGCAGGTCTTCTTCATAACTTCTCTATGGCGCGTTATATGACAAGTAACATTCTTTATCTCTGTCTGTATTGTGTAAAACTACTAGACAATAGTTCTGAATTCTCATCTGTAACATTGAGAATATTTTGCATTCGTTAGATACAGTTGGAAGAAAATCCAAACTGAGTTAATTTGCCAAATATAGCATGGAAGATAAACATTGAATAATGACAATTAAGAGAGATAATGAATCATATTGCCACATCTTCATTCAAGAAACTGATAGTGGTCAATTATGCGTTTCTTAATGAGCGCGACCGAATTAATGTTTATTTTTCTTCACAACAATCGTACCCAACAAATAATATTATTATTGTAACTAGGAGATTAGCAAGTAGGTCAATGCAGTACAATTTGCATTTCTGAAGGCGATAGAGAGTTTTCGCTATATGTAATTGTCCGCCCACCTAACCTAGTCTTTTGTAAAAGGACTACCCACCTGCTTTGCGTAAGTTGACGTCCTCGTTATCATGCTATCCTGGTACTTCTATCGTAATCTTGTAGCTGATAATCTCTTTACCTATTCAGTAAATAAATAATAGTGCATCATTTCCGTGCATCGGAGAGCACGTTAAGGGCGGTCCTGCGCCTGATCTCTCTCCGGTCGTATCGGATTGCCGTCCCATCGGGTGAAAAGAGTGAGGATAGGGAGTGCACCTGTGTATGCTCAAATGCTTGTGCACTATATAATATGTCCTGCGCAGCTGGCTGATCTCCATATATGAGAACAGCCGCCGTGGCCGACAGCAATCGGCCTTGGACGCCATTAAATAAAAATGATGTTATCGTATTTCAGTCCTCCTTTACTCACTTTTCATGGTAGATTAAAAATAGTTACTTAATCTATAGGTCGTAATGGGCTATAAAAAATACTGTTGAAGTTTAGAAAGAGATATGTCTTATTCATTTAGAAAGAGGCAGTACAATAAAGAATGACGCGATAGTGTTTATCAACAAAGATAACCAACCGTTGCTGCATTTACTGATTGTAACGGTGAATGCACGTGCATTGGAACAGGTAGACAGTTCAGCGTCGAAATGCAGACTGATAACAGTTAGATAAGAATTATTATATAAACTACAGGACTTAGCCGCTTATAGACAAGGTTTCAGAATTAGTTGGGAGATGATTGAAAAGTCCAAATGACTAAAGTAATTTTTTCTTCTTAAAGTCCCGTGCTCCCTTTAAAAAATATCAGCTATATTATTGCTATTGCTATCGTGCTTATTTGTTAGACGGGACCACGACGTATGTCAAAAACAATACCGCTGATGCGCAATCTCCATAAACGCGCCAACTACGCAAAATCTATAACAATACCATCGCCTGCATACATTGTTGCACTCTCCAGTCTAATTACACTAAAAACACGTCTCAGCGGAATTCTATCTCTAAAAACTGATACGTAATTCGTGCGATATGCCGATGACGCACTGACGTAACAGCACAGCATAACGCAGTGTGAATGCCCAGCTAATTCGAAGTCGTGAAGCATGGACAATTCAATCTACACGACCGCTGTGATGCACTTGTGCAATGTTTGACTAGTGCGGTTTTGCTCATCGATTCGTGCAGGGTTTTATTGAACAAATGTTGATGGCAATTGAAGCTGTCATGGTATACTGTTTGGTGTTCGTTTAGAAAGTGCTGGTAGACAGATTTTATTGTTCAACGATGCAATTTAAAATCTGGCCCGATGGAAAATCACTTGCTGGGTGACGGCAGACAGAAGTACGGAAGAAGAAGACATGGAGCATCGTACTCTAAGTTAAGATTGCGATAGGAGCATGATTATGATTCTGAAATGTCTAATATTCTTCCTTAGTATTTCTACCTTAGTTATGCCATAGGACAATGATGATCTGTAAAAAACCATGAATCAGAACTTCAAGACTTGAAGGTTCCACAAGACGAACAGAAAGGTCGGACAGAAAATCCAGTTACATATGTTACTGAAACAGATAAAACCGAGGTAATGGATGATAAATTGCTCAATATCACACTCACAAATGCAATAATAATAGGTCTGAGTGCATCAGCATCCCATCTGATGCATCGTGTAGGATTGACCGAGGGAAATGGGTCATTAGTCGGTGCAGGCAATGAGTCAGCTGGGTATCCTATTGTAATTTGAACCCCAATTGTAAACAAGGTTGCTATGATATGTCTTTGAGGTTCTTAGAAGGCTATTTATTTATTTTTAGCTTTTATTGTTCCACTGCAGGGCAAAAGTTTCCCTTCCATTTTTCCACTTGTCTCTGTCTGTTGCCACCTGAGGCCAATCCTTTTGATGGGAGTCCAGTTCGTCAAGTCAGTTGTTGGAAGGCTAAATCGAATGTTATTGCGTAGGTTCTATATTACTAACTGCCTCGTTGGTCTAGTTGTCGCATAGCCAACTGCTGATCTCGGGTTCGATTCCCGGGACGGGCCGAAATCGCTTTGTGGGTTTTAGAAACTTTCACAAAGCAGCCCGGAGTTGGAAGTTGGTGATTGATACACCCGTGCATCGGAGAGCACGTTAATGTCGGTCCTGCGCCTGATCTCTCACCGGTCGTGTCGGATTGCCGTCCCATCGGGTTATGAGAGTGAGGGAATAGGGAGTGCACCTGTATCTGCGCAAATGCTTGTGCACTATAATATGTCCTGCGCAGCTGGCTAATCTCCTTGTATGAGAACAACCGCCGTGGCCGATAATCGGCTAGGAGGCCATCATCATATTACAAATTTTGGGGTAGATAACAAATAGTGTTGATACAGACTAAGATAGAGTACTCATAATTATTAAAGTCGAGAAACCCAAAAACTAAATACAATTTTGCAATCGATATAACGACTGACTGATCTTATAGGACACTTGTTTAATTAAATAATTGATTCGGTCTTTAAAACCAATTATACGCCGAAAGCAAACTAAGTGTCATGGTCCTATTGGTCCAGAAAATTGGCATCAAGATATCTTAGTAAAACTCCGTTTGGTATGTGTTGAAATAGAAAACCTGCTTTAGATATTGGTCCAGAGATATTAAAGGCGACTTCAAGTATAAAGGTCATTTTCGAAGTCTTAGCGAGATTGCCTATGCAGAATATCTCATCTTACTCTATAAGTGCAGGTGTAGTGTTGAAATAAAAATCATTAAATCACTTGAATGCCGCCTCTTTGAAATTGGCAACACTTAAAGAACATATTGCGTTCTCAATTTGATTATTATGTCAGTGCTCTAAAACTGCGTACAGGCACTCGATACCGACATACGAGCTCTTGAGTACAAGTGTGAGAATCCGCGGTACTTATGCTGCCCTGGTCAGGTTTGTGGAGATAAGGAACATTCTTGTGGCCGATAAAGCGAAAATGTTTTGAATTCAGCTTAATTTTGATGTAGGTTTTTTATTCATATTTATTTACAATTATCTTATTAACCTAAAAGAAACTATACACATGCTTATTTCCAAAAACTTATACTACTATTAAAATTAAAAAGCATTAAAAAATTCCTCCCCATCGCTGTCGACTGGGAGCGTGCCCAAAAGGCTGGCAGCATTGCCCCGTAGGTTTTAGTTGTAGCTTACCTCTTGACGTTGCATGGTTGCCTAGTACTTTTTGTAACATTTTGATGATTTTTGATCTCCTGTTTTTTAAGGATTTGCATACTTATCCAAAGTATTAAAGGCTGCCAAATTATATGAAATATCATGTTATGTGGTTTATTGATTTGTAAGAATTTAAAAAACTTGTTTTTTCTAGTAGCGGAGGCCCCATAAGACAATTTACGTGTTTCTGTACCAACTTTTAGCACTTCAATAAAAATAACGTCTCAACTTAAATACAGTTGTTTGTCAAAGGGCCACACATCATTAACTGTGCCAATTGGAAATAACACACGCGTAGTAATTGAACCGCTTCCACGTCAAATTGACAGGCAATAAGAGTGTTTAGCGATTGAACACAAAATGTCGGTGGTTATCTGTTGTTAAAGATGGTATTTTGAATGACAATGGCCGATTTCTAAAAGCTATCTATCCGTCGTTTTACGACTAGAGATTGAAATTGAATATCTATACTAATATTATAAAGCTGAAGAGTTTGTTTGTTTGAACGCGCTAATCTCAGGAACTACTGGTCCGATTTGAAAAATTCTTTCAGTGTTAGATAACCCATTTATCGAGGAAGACTATAGGCTACTTTGTCCGGGTGCGCCGATTTGTTCCCACGGGACGCGGGTGAAGCCGCTGGCAGAAGTTAGTAGTTTATATGGAGCTTATGACAAAATTTCAACGGATAAATACTTAGGTGATAGAAATCAATCGATAGTCTTCAACTTTAAGTGTATAGTTGTATCGTTACTTCTGAGTTTGAAGCTCAAAGAGTTGATTTGTTATGGTCTTTCTTTTCACATTTATATCCTTTAGAAAGTAGAATAGTTTAGTACTTACCATAGAATTTCCTGTTTCTAAACATAAAACAGATAATATCTGCAATCAATCTTTCTAAATCTACACTCAACTAACTCATAGTCGGCCGTACTTGGTCGTTTCTGACAGCCTGGTACGTTAAACATTTTAATGAACCATCGCCACGCTTAATTAAGATATCGCGAGCCTTCTCCGTCTCATTCGCTCCTGGTATGTTCAGATAATTTCCTGCTTATATCTAGGTTTAATGTTGGACTAGATAGCTTCGACTAAGTCTATAATTTACTACTTATTAAATGCTGAACTGAATATGGTCTTGTGCTCGTTTTGTATTGATGTTGTCAAAATATGATTGAGTTTTCGTCTTTGAAATTGCCTTACAGAACGTTTTTTGTTGAATATCGAGTCATAAAACTAAGCTGCCGATATCAATACAATGTAATAACAAGATTCTACTTCCAAGAAAAATATTGAATCTAATAAGATTTCGCAATGAAAGATATAAAAACTTCGCACAAAAAATCCGTATTCAATAACCAATCGTTGTAAAAAAGTGTAGACAGTTCCCATACATCGGTACTTCCGATCTAGAAATAATTTGGCAACTAGCCGTGCGCGCCAAAATAGTCCAGGTATTAATAGACCAAATAAGAATGTTATCTATCCAGCCCAAGTTCGTTGACCCGCAACAGCTGTATAATTCGGCCGCGTTATACTGGAAGAATAATAAATTGTGCAATTTTTAAATGGTGATGATGTTACTAGGAATTTTTATACAGCCAATCAACCCGTTCTTTATTCAAATTTTTACGAAAAAGTGTTACATGGTTTGTAACATTTTGGATTTGGAACAGTTATGTTCTTTTGTTTGAATTTTCGAATGCAGGCGAGTCATTGATCTCGATTGTTCAGTTTCCTCATAAAAATACTGGCTGGATTTTTACAGCACATTCATCCATATCGTGTTGAATTTAACGTTATTTTGTGCCAGTTTTTAAATGATTAATTTGCCAAAATCTTACTAAATATGTACCTAAGTTGTGTGATTAATGCTTTTTTTTAAATCACCGTTTTATTTATTTAAAATATCACTTTTTTTCCAGATGAACGTGACGCCATACAAAAGAAGACGTTCACTAAGTGGGTCAACAAACACCTCAAAAAGGTAAACATAAAGTTTCTTTTGTTAATCTTTATCTTTTTATTATTACAAACTGTCACAATTTGCTTATGAATCAGTTGTCTGTTGTGAAACTATTGAGATAAATTAGAGATACTAATTGATTCCGTAAATTAGGCTTGACAAATTAATTAAAAATTTAATGATTTTCGATAATGTTCCTTGAAATAATTTTAGGTATTAATTAATTTCATAACAAAAATAGATTTAATTAAAATAAATCTGATAAGATTGTTAAATAAAAATGAACTAATTTAGTATTTGACCGAGCTAGGTTAAATGGAGGGCGTTTAGATTAGGTTGTAATAGGGACTGATAAAAAGTTTTTAGTTATTAAAAATACCAAACCTACCTCTACTTCTTTTATCAAGAAAATTCAAAAACAGCGCTTACTAATTTAAAAAAAAATACTACAACATTAAAAGTACTGGCCACATAGAAATCGAATGTTTAAAAGCAGTCGCGAGATTCAAAGTTTCACGGGTTTCAAATAAAGGTCTACATACCCGGGAGATAATGCCATAGATGTTTTAAATTTTAACTACTTTTCTATGGCATTATCTTTGAGATAGATAACTAGAAGTTAATCTGGAACCTGTGATACTGGTCCTTTAAGGATTAAAAAAATCAAATTAATTATCATTAATTCGAAGTATGTATTTATTTTTTCTAAATATAATGAAGTTATACATTCTACACGTCTCGTATAACCGTTTACTTAGTAAGAACGTCGTGTGCTATGAATTGTCACATTATCGGTCGATACGCGTCAATATTCATTGAGCGGTCGTGAGACGCGCATAAACGTTCTAGATATGAGCGCCGCGCCGGCGCGCCGCCGGCGCCGTGACTTTGCGTCAGCGCGCCGCCGCCGTACGAAACGTGCGGCGCGCCGCCGCGTTGCCGCAGCGTGTATAAACCGGTCTACCGCCACTTGTGCGTCCGACATATCCGCGTCTGCACTTGGCTTCCATGTCGATTCCATGGAATTAGTGAGGTTGAAGAATAAATTAAACAAAAGAAACCACTAAGGTTTCATTTATGGCATCAATGGTCAGTAATCGATTGATAACAGAAGACATTCCTCAAAATAAATTATTGATTAAGCCCGGGTTAAGCGGGAGGCTAGGATGAGTTCTTCCGTTAGCGGTGCAAACTTTTTACTGGATTTGGCCTAAAAGCACGGAGCTTCTCCAAAAGAAGCTGAAAGTGTTGTGGGAAACGAATCATCTTTCTGCCCTTATCCCAATTTATTTGGTGTCGTCGCAGCATATTTTTTTCTTCCATACTCTTCTATTTGCCGTCATCTCACAAGTAACATCCTTCCTAGTCATATCGACTTTCACACAATCCATCCATCGTTTCTTTGGACGACCAATATCCCTCCACATTCATGCTCAAAACATTCCTCACAGCATGATCCTCATTCCTCCGCATCATGAGCCCATAACATGCCAGCCACTTTCTCAATAATTTTTCGGTTACCGGGCCACTTTCAAACTTCCTCTTACATACTCATTCCTCACTCGATCCATTCGCGTAACACCAATTTCAATTTCAATTCAATTTCATTTATTTGCAATAAGTGTTGGTACAATTTAGGTCTTAAAAAATAACATATCCACATTCCTCCATCTCTGCTGCATGCAATTGTCTTTCATTCGTCCCTTTTGTGGGCCAGTATACAGGACAGCAGGTCTAACAATTGCCTTGTAGACCTTGCCCTTAAGCTTAAGATCACAAGTGGTTCCCTTAACCTGCCGCCATTTCAACCATCTTACGGTAGTTCGGTGCTTGACTATCCGATCGCCCTGAATAAGTGAACCGAGATACTGAAAGTCGGTGCAGACTGGAAGGGGACTTAGATGCTTGGCCTGCGCCGGCGCGCCGCCGCCGCCGAGTAAATTTTTGGACCACGCCGCCGCCGCGGAATTAGCCATCGGCGCTCATATCTAAAACGTTCCGACGTATAATGATGTAAGTCGTATGTGTGCACTTGACTTAGTTCTTATGGTTTGTTTAAGGCGTCTATTGCAGTTTAGAAAACATATTAGAAATACATTTAGGTACAATTTTATACGTTTTTGTCGTTCTTGGCTACTAGTAACTTTACGATAGTCAAAAAATAAATACGCAGTCGAATTGAGAACCTCTTCCTTTTTTTGAGTCGGTTAAAAATGTATGAACAAAGCATATCTGCGCATGCGCGATGCGTGAAGTGATGAATTTCAGATAAGAAAAGTTATTTGGCGGAATTGCCCAGTATAGGCTTTGATGGACATAACACCAGACAGTTTAAGTGAACGACAAACAGCAGCCGTAACGATCACTCTTTGGAATAACAATATCGAATAGAAATTACTACATAAGTTTCTAAGATCTATTCTAGCATAACAAACAGCCAAACTTTTAATTTCATTCTTATTAAGTACCCTGTCCAAAGTCAAAATAACAGTCAATCCAAATAATATATTTTGGTAGACATAGGACATCTTACCTCAATCTGTCAAATTTCTTCAATATATTTTCAACCTTATCACAATAGTCGAAGGTTAATGTTCGGTTGGTAAAATTTTATACATTGTCGTCTGTACATGAGCTTACATTGGCATGCTAAGAATGCACCACAATAGCCCATCAATCAACTATCGTCTATCACAGTTTAGAAATACATAGCCGCTTGCGTCATATGATTTCTCTGTCTTCTGCATCCAGAACACGCAATGTACGTCAATCATTTGCAGCTTGCACTTTCAATATTGCATTGCCATTCACTCTTTCGTCTGCCATTTGTCTGTGTTCGCTTTGTGGAATTTAGAATAGTTATTGAGTAAAGATGTTTGAATTCTAAGAAGTCTGTTGTCAGGTAAACGAAAAAAAAAACAATTGAAGGTTAAGTTTGTTTGTCATCTCTTTATGTTTTGTTATTGATTTTGATTCAAGCGTTAACTAGTGTGTCTGTGAGATAGCTTACATAATGTATTTTCTTTTCCCACATAAAAGTAAACTTAACTACATAAATGCCAGGATAGTATAAAACAATTTATTTTATCGATGGGAATTCATCATATGACCCTTCCCGTTGTGGGTGACAGCGTGAGGGAGTGTCAGACTTTTACCGACTAAAACCCACCGTGTTCCTTCGGGAGCCCTTTGTGTGCCAGGGCCGCGATAACTCTTTCCAACAACCCGCAGCCCTGGGGGTAGTATAAAACCAGAAAGAGTGCTCCTTTATTACGAAGCAAAATGACTAAGTATTTCTCTTTAGTCATAATTGTCTAATGTTAATAATTATTGCACGATAGTAGAATCAATATCTCCATTTCATTGGACACCTTTGAAAAATCCCCCTTGCCTTAAAATCTTGCAATTCGGCACAGAACACAGATATTTGCAAAACCACTCAAAAGTACAATACCATAACAATAAAATCCTCACTTTTTGCATGCATCCTCAAATCCCAGGCAGTCGTTAACCTGCAGAACAAAAGGCGAACAGATCAAATAATACTCTCCTTTGTACGTCTGTCCGTTTGTCCGTCTGTAAATACGCGCAGGATGTTATTAGCAATGTTCCTTTATACAATAAACATATTTGTGGTGCTTTGAGGAACTTCAAAGGGAAATCGAATTTTGGATTTGGTTGAGTCAGATTTGTGAAGCCTGGTTTAGCTTAGATAAGGAATTAAATATTGCAGTATTTTTGAAGTGAAAACTTCTTTAGCGGCGTTGAGCACTTTTTGTATGGGGAAAAATATATAAACTCGCGACAGGTATCACGTGACCGAAATGTGAAACCCGAAATCTTGAAACCCAAAATCGTGATACCCGAAATCGTGAAACCCGAAATTCTATAGAAATTCCGTAAGTACAGGTCGGTAAGATATTTTATGACGTTTCAAACATGTGAAATTTGACAATAGTGTCAGGCTTAGTAATTATCATTTAAAATCATAGATGGAGTTTGGGTTTTTATTTTTATAAAATGAAATGATGCCGGAGTATCTTTAGGTTAGCATCCAGGCCACAGCAATAAACTCAAAATATATATTTGAATAATTTTATCTCAACCAGAACCCTCAAAATCGAGGAAAGACATGTGAGAAAAAATGTGTTGCGCCATCTATAATTTTTCAAAGTCAAGTAGTTAGTCAAGTATGAAAGTACGAGTATAGTTTTTATTCTTCAAAATCATAGATGGA